>JAPEBW010000862.1:0-36606 GCA_027405785.1 Ophiocordyceps robertsii
AGTATTAATCGCTTAGTAGATATATAACTTAATAGCGGTAGGATACTTAAGGCGCGAGGGGACGCTCGCGATACTAGCTTAAAAGTTCTTTTAGCTAGGCTAGTTATTAATAGTATGCTAGCTTATCGCGAACTATAAGCTATATAGTAAGGGGTATATTTAAAGGTAACTTTAAAAAGGGCTTTTTTAACTATTACCGCCTTTTATATAGCTATTTATATACTTAACGATAAACTTTATAGTCGACTTACTATTAATAAGAATTAAGGGCTCTTAAAACCTTTAAGTAATAATAAACTAGCTAATAAAGGCGATAACTTTAAAAGCGATATTAATAATAAAAGTAGTAGTATACGCTATTAAGTTCTTATAGTCTTACTTTTACTTTTATAAAATGCTAAAATCTATTATCTTAAATTAAGGGACGAACTAAATAAAGTAATTTTAAAAGGAATTTTATTAATAGACCGGGGTTTAAAGGAAACTAAGTTTAGCTTACTACCTATAAACCGATAAGGCAATAAAGCGCGCGAACTAAGAGGTATAAGTATACCTCCGCGTATATATTTACTATAAGTAAGACGACTAAAAAGCATAGCTACCCTACGCTTAAGCGGCGCTTAATAACTAAGTAGTATTAATAATAAGTATAAGCCCCTTCTTCGCTATATATAAGTACGATATTAAGCCGATTTAAATTATATAAGAGGAGGGACTACTTATGCTAAACGCGGAGAGCGTACGGAGCCTTATATAAAGGATAAAGGAAGTTACTAACTTCTTTTAAACGGCGATCGCCGCGTTATAAGTAAGGTAAGAGGAGATAGCGAACTAGTTTTATACGCTAGTAAAAAGACTTAAAGTAAGCAATAAAGTATAGCTAAATATAAGGAAGTATACTATAGATAGGCCTTACCGAAAGCTTAACTAGCTATACTAAAGGTATACTATAATAAAGGTAGTTAGCTTATATATAGTAGAACTTAATATGCTAAGAAAGGTATATAAAAGACTATATATAGAGTTCCTCCGCCGCGTAGCGGATAACCCCTTACTTAGCTAAGTAGTTAACGACTACTAGCTACTACTAATAATTAAGGAGGATAATAAACTAAAGTATATTATAAAAAAGATTAAGTAAGCCCGGTAAAGATAGATTAAAAGGGGGAGATAGCGCTAAGTCTTAGTAAAGTAGTATAAGTACGCTAACTTAATATAGTAGCTAATTAGTGACTTTTAAGATATAATCGCCTTAAAGGAATTTAAAGGATAATATAGCAACGCAATAAAGAATAATAAGAGCAAGGTAAAAAGATAATAGTAAGCTAAGCCGGGTAGTAAGGGATAAGATAAGGGAAGTAGCGGAGAAAAGGAGGAAAACCGGGAAAAATAAGAGGGAATTTTAAGCTATACTTAGTAAACATTAAGACGATTTTAAATAATAAGTATAAGGAGGATACGCTATAAACGCGCACTAAGCGTAAATAATAATAAGATAGATAAGGGATATAATAAGATATAATAAGATATAAAGTAGATATAGATAAGATATATAAAGAACTATAACTCGATTAAAGCAAACTACTTACTACCTGCTAATACTAATAAATTAACCTTAAACGTTAAGGTATATCTAAGCTTAGTACGCTATAGTAATAGTATAAGCTAACTTTATATATTATAGTAATCGTTAGTAATATCCTTTTAACTAGTATCTATTAAGGATCGGAGAACGTATATATAAGTCGGTATAGTAATCCTTAAACGTCCTTTAAGATATATAATCTTAAAGCGCGTTTATAGCGGCGACTATATCGCTAGTATATTAATATCGCGTTAATATTATATCTTATATAGTTTAAGAATAAGGACGTATAAGTAAATAGCATAATCCCGCGCGGGCGTAGGTAAAATAATTACGGGCGCGGGGCGAGGCTTAATTTTAGCAAGCCCTATACTAAGTATCCGCATTAGGAGATACTATACGTCCGATATACATAAGGTAGGGGGGGCGCCGTATAGTAGTGCTATATATCGCGCTCCGCTTACTAAGCGACGACGGCGGGCGCGAAGACTAACGTAAGGGCGGTAGTATATAGTCGCCGGGCGTGCTAAAAGGCGCTAAACGGGTAGACGCCTACGATATAGCGGGAGATAGGGCCTAGGGGGATATAGTAGATATATTAAGGCGCGGCGCGGCGAAGCTATTATAAGAGGGGGCGAGCGCGTAGGTAGATTAGTAATTAAAAAAGGAAAAAAAAGAAAAGAGGGAAAGGGAGAGAGGAAGGGTATTTATGCCCGGGGACCGTAAGCGGCGGGTAAGAAAGACGTGCTTTAAGCACTAATATTAGCAGTAAGCGGAGGAGATATATTATACCGCCTTAGCGCTATTAAGGACGACGTAGCGGCGCGAATAAGTAAGTATATAACGTATTTAATGCTTTAACGTAACGTTATTTAAAGAGGCGTAAGCGTATAATTATAAGCATAATAAGGACGATTATACCGATTAACGCTAAGTGCGGAGCGGGGGGGGCGGGGCGCCGATATTATATACCTTAGTACGCGATAGCTTAAAAAGGGGATAGTATTATAAGCTATACTATAAAAAGAGCTATAGTTATATTATAGCGAACGACCTAAAGTCGGGCTAATATATAGCCGAAGTTATATAAGACTTTACCTAAACTTAGCTTAAGTTCGACCTAAACTTAACCTAAGTATAGGCTACTTAAGCGACCCTTATAAAGTACGAAGCTACGTAGCCTAGATAGAGATTTCCCCCTTCCCTCTTTAGCTTTAAATAAACATTTATTCGGCTATATACTATTAAGCTAAGTATACGCAGGCCTTTAATAGCTATTAAACTATCTTTTTAAGTATAGAGGAGTAGCTTTAAGGTTATAAGTAGGGATTATAGCTAATAAGATCGTAATATAATAAAAGTTATATTATTTAACTAGTATATTAAGCAATAATAAAAGTCCTTGCAATTTCGTAATATATAAATAGCTATATTATATATATTATATTTTCTTTCTATCTTTATTAGCTGCTTATTGCCGCTAGCTGCCCTTAACGGCTTATATTAACTATATAAGCAAGGCTAGCCTGCTTTAAAGCCTTAATAAGCAAGGCAATTAAAGCATTTATCTTAAAAGATATTTTTATGCTATAATAAAGGCGTAAATACGTCGCCGGCATAAAAAAGCTACTTTATACTACTGTCTTTACTATAAGCTATAGAAAGGTCTTTAATAAAGCGTTAGTGCCACTCTCGCTATAAGGTTATTTACGGCTAGCTTACCTACCTATAAAGCTATAATAAAAAGCTATTAATAAGGGCAGTCTTTAAGAGAAAGGGCTATATAAGTGCTTGCTAATTTCTCTTATAAATATAGTAGTTTAGCCCCTCCCTTACTCTTAGTTAGTTATAAATATTAACGCTACATATTTAATTATTATATACCGCTATTATAAATAGTATAAGCAGCTCTTTAATAGGCTTATTACTAAATTTAAGCTATATTAGCCGGGCTTATAGCTATGTTATTATCGGCCGCCTGCGTTTTTATTATTTAAGCTCTTACCTTATATAAACTGTTAAAAGAAAAAGTATAAAGGTTTTATTCCTTTACGTAATTTAAGTAACTTAAAAAGAGGGTAAAGAGATAAATTAGTAAAGGAAATACTAAAAAATATATCTTTCTTTATTACTTACTTATTAAAAGTCGGGACTACCTTAAGCTTTTTATATAGCTAGTAACGCCTTTTTATATCTTCTTTCTTTGCTTTTATAAAGGGCTTATAAAGTATTACGGAATCTAAATAGCTATGCTTAAACTCTTTACTTTACTCTTAAAGAGCCTTATAAGTCCCTGCGATAAAAATACTTAAAGTATATACTATAAAGGCTTACTTAAGAAGATACGATAAATATTACTAATTAAACCCCGCTAAGGTTTCTAAGATATAACTATAAAAGCTTAAGAGCTTACTTAACTATAGTTTATAATATTTTTAACTATAAAAGATACTATAAAAACTACTAAGCAGGTTTTACTAATATCTTTAAAGGATATTTAAGGATTTCCGCGGGATATCTTAACTATAGTTTAACCCGTTTTTAACTATAAAAACACTTTAAAAGATATAAGATAAACTTTACTATAATTATTAAGGGATATTTAAGGATATTTAAGAGATTTCCTTAACTATAGTTTATAATATTTTTAATTAAGCTTATACTTAGTTTATTAAGTAATTTTATAAGGATATCTATAGTTTATTTATATACTAATAATAAATAAAAGGATAATATAGTTAAAGATCTTAAAAATTAGCTTAAAGAACTAAGTATAAAGTAGCTAGCTATATTTTTAAGAATAAATAAGCTTTTTACTATTTTTAAACCTTTATATATATTTATATATAGTAATTAGTTTCTTATAACGGCCTAATTAATAGTAATTAGTTTATAATACTAGCCTTAATTAGCGGTAATTAGTTTATAATACTAGCCTTAACTAGTAGTAATTAATCCGCGCTTTATCCCCTTATCCTTATACTATAAAGCGTAGTAAATAATAGTAATTCTTACTTATTTAAATAGAAATACCTTAAATATCCGCTAAGCTAAGAGCAACTATATTATATAATTAAGTACTTATCTTATAAGAAGTTAGATACTAAAGAATATTTTCTTTAGTAAGAAGCTCTTATTAGCCTTTAAGTCTAACCTTAATAATAAGCACCTTTTCCTTAATACGCTTATAATAAAACTTTAATAAGTAGGCTATAAGAGCGGAAAAGGCCGCGGCTTACTAAGTATACCGGTTTAATAATCTCCTTTACCCTTTTTTAAAGTATTATACCGCGATAGCTTATAAAGCTAAATAAGATATAAAATAAGTCCCGCTTAACTAAGCTAAGACTATTACCCTTTAAAAGGCAATCCGCTTTTAAAATACTAATAAAGAATAAACTATAAAATAATAAAACCTATATAACTAAGTAAACTAAGTTTAGTATTACTTAAACGGATTAATTATTTATTAAATAAAAGAAGTAAGAATAAGCTAACCTTAAAACTATCCGGCTCCCCGCTTACTAAATACCTATTAAATCGAGCTTATAATAAAGTTACTCTTTCCTTAAGATAATAAGCTTAGCGGATATTTTTACTATATATTATTAATAAAGTTTAGCTTAAAGGCTTTAACTAAAAATCTACCTTAAAGGATACTTTATAGTTTCTTAGTTTAGTATTACTATTTAGCTTTATCCGCTATAGCTATATTAATTAAAGCATTTTCGGGACTTTTAATTAAAAAAAATAAGCCTCTTACGCTAAAGGTCTTATAGTATACCGGATTCCGGGACGCGTATAAGATAGAAGGTTAAGCGCTTAGCGAGAGTATTAAGACTAAGACCTTAATAATAAGCGATTTAAACGTAATAAGCGATACTTTCAGCGGGCTAAACTTATTTATATTTAGCGCGTAAATACTAAGATTAAGTATAGCCTTAAGCCCCTTAATAAGAATAGTAGTAATATTAAACGAATAATTCCTTCGTTTTCTTTAAGTACTAAGAAAAGAAAACGCGCTTATTAAGCCTTAAAAAACCTTAATTATAAGCTAAGGATATAAGGAGATTTAACTTATTAAGACTTTTAAAAGTATCTTTTAATAAAGTCTAAGAAGATAATAAGGCTAATATATTTTAAGGAGTAAACTATTTTATTAACTCTATCCGCTAAAACGCTAATAAAAGCGAGGCTTATATAAATAAATTAGCTCTTTAATTGCCCTCCTTTTATTAAGGAAGTATAGTAAAATAGTATTTTAAGGACCTCTTAAAACTATAATAAGAAGAACTTAGCGAGCTTAGCGTTAAACTAAGCTAATAAATCTCCGCCTTATAAAAACGGTTTAAAATCCGCTTAAATATAGCGATATTAGCACTTAATAAAAAGCAATTTACTATTATAAATATAGTAATAAGATTTAACTTTAAGTTTTAAATATCGCGCTTATAATATAAAGCTAAGGCCGCGCTTTATTAGCTAAACTACTTAATTATAATAATTTATTAAAAGCTAGATATCTACTTATAAAAATCCTTATAACGTTTAGTAGGAAATAAGGATATTAATAAATAGATTAATAAATATAAGGAAATTCTTCCTTAGCTATAAGTTAAATATACTTAAGGATCTTAAAAGTACTTATTAGCACGAAAGAAATAAGTTTCACTTATAAAAAGGTAAGGGCTAACTAGCTATACCTTATATATACTTAAAGGATAGTTTAAGACGCCCCGGCTATTTATTAAGGGCTTACTAAGGCCGCGGGTTATATTCTTAAACTACTTAGTAAAGGCGGATATACTATAAGCCTTATAGCCTTTACTTAGTTAAAGGAGAAATCCGCTTAAATAGTTAAGAATACGAGCTAAGGTCTTCTAGCTTAAGAGAAAAGGAACTTTTAAGACTATATACTTATTAACGTTAAAGCTAAAGCGGGTATACCTTATAACTAAAAAAGGAACTATAGTAAAGACTAATAACTATTTAAAGGATAAAGAGTATAATACGAAAAGAGCTTAATCGGATACCGATAAAAGCTTAAAAGAAACCGCAATTTATATTATAGTAAACTTAGTATAGGAGGCTAATAAAGTATACGGATTTTATAGTAAAGTATTCCCCTTAAAATATAAGCTTTATTAATACGTTAAAGATAAATACCCCCTTAACATTAACTAAGATATTACTATATAAAAATATAGCTTAGTATAGTAAGTAGTTATTTAAAAGCTATAAAGTGTTTAAATAATTAAGGCTTCCTTTAACGTTTAGCTATTAAACTTTAATCAGCCGTTACGATTTATATATATACGCTTACTAGTTTATAGAAAAGAAAGGCCTAAAATAAATATTAAAGCCTATGCGGATACTTAAGTAAACTAAAGCCTTATCTAAGCCGACTTAGTATAGACTTTTTAAAATATAACTATAAACTCCTCTTAACGAATTCCTATTTAAGGAGTAAGAAGGATAGTTACTATTAAATAAGTAAAATTTACCGCGTATATACTAAGAAGGCTAAATAGTAGCCTTATAGTTATAAAGGTAAGGATCGGCACTTAAATAGTAAAACACTTAGCGGTTAGTATATTACTTAGCTAAGACTTTTTAGTTCTTTATTAAAAGGACCTTATTAACTTTATATTAGTTTTATAAATTAAGGCCTATAAAAGGATTAAAGCTAAAGTTAAGATAGTTTAGCTAAGACTAGCAATATATAAATAGGTAATTTACTTAATTACTATAACGAATTTAGCTAGTTTTAGCTACGCCTTACTTATATAAGTCTAGGCGCTACTATTAAGGCATAATATAATATTTTTCCTTAATAATCTTAAGCTTGCTTAGATAATAATATAGGATTATAAGAGCTTTATAGCGATAAACTATTTTAAGGAACTACTAATACTTTACTAAGGCTAAAAAGTAAGGATAATTATAAACTTTAATAAGTAGTTTTAGCTATATAATAAAGTTAACGCTACTACTTTTTTAGCGGAAGCCTTTATAGAAAATCTAGATAAAATAGACCCCGCTAAGGACTATTTATAAAAGGATCTTATAGTAAACTATAAACTTAAAATCGGCCGAGCTAAGAACTTACTTAAACTTACTACTAATAAAGGCGTCCGGATTTACGCTAAAGACTTAAAATATATATTAAAAGTCTAAGATATCTTTTAATCGTTTCCTTACTTTTAAAAAGATAAGGGAGTAGTATATATAAACGAATCCGAATATATATATATTTCTTTAGTAAAAGGATAGTAATACTAATAAGTTATATTAAGATTATACTTATTAAGCGATAAAAATAAGAAAGTAGTAAATACGATATTTAGCTAGCTAACTATATAAGGCCGATTAAAACGAGTTTACGGGCTAACCTTATTTACGGCGCTAGTATTTATAGTATAGAAGATAGTAAATAGAAAAGAAAAAGGATAAATAGTTATAGACTTATAAAGGATTAATACTATTACTACCTTAAACGCTTACTTAATACTCCTTTAAAGCGATATAATTAAATACCTTAAAGGAAAGAAGTTTATTAGTGCGGTAAACGTATAATCGTTTTTTTATTAGTTCTTAGTTTACTAAGACTACTAAAAAAGGTTTATAGTTATAAGCTATTGCGGGCTAAAAAGATTACTAATAATACTTATAAGCTTTAAAAACTCCTTAGTATATATTTAAAGGTTTATTAATAACGTCCTCCGTAGATACTAAGAATATATAGCGGCTTATATCGATAATATTATTATTTACTCCGATATAGCTAAAGAATACCTTTAATATTTAAAAGCTATATTCCGCGCTTTTAATAACTATAATATTACTTTATTTAGACTAAGGTCCTTCTTAGCGTACTTATCTATATAGCTCCTTAGATTTAATATAAACGCTATCGGCTTAATAAATATAAATAAACGCGTATAAGCCTTAAAGGATATTACGTTCTTAAAGAACCTTTAATAACTTAAGAAATAGATTAGCTTTATTAAGTAGCTACGCTATATAGTCCCGTATTTCGCTATAGAAGTTAATATCCTATATAAATAAAAGATAAAGCTACTTTAAGTAAGATAGGAAAAAAGAGTCCCCTTAAGGGGCTAAGGACGGGCTTAATACGCTGCGAAAGCTGCTTTTTAGCTTACTCCGGAAGAAAGAGAGGCCTTTACGATTTTAATTAAGAAACTTACTAAGCTTTAAACGATTTACTACTTTAACCCCGCTTAATACCTATTTATTTAGATCGATATATCTTAAGAATATAAAGTAGCGGCTATAACTTTTTACTTAAAAGAAAGTATAGAATAAGATAAAAAGACGCTACTAGCCCGGACTAAGGTTTAGCTTATTATTTACTTAAGCCGCGCTATTTAAGATAAAGAACCTTAATATTAGTTTATAAAACTTAAAGTAGCTAGTTTAGTATAAGTAGTATATAAGTTACGCACTACAATACTATCTATAAGAACGCTATAAGTAGTTATCTTTATAGACTATATAAGTACTTATAAAATCGTAAACTAAAAATCCTTATTTTTTATTAATATAAAATCTAATAATAAGCTAGTCCTCGTATCTTAATACTTAAGCTAATTCCCGCTTAAGGTATACTATATCTTAAGCGTTAAAAACATTATACCGGACGCGCTTTTACGTTTACTATATTAAGATAATAAGCCGGTATCTTTAAACTAAGAAAAGGAATTAAAACGTATTTAAGAAGATAAGATAACGGACCGCATATTCCTTTACGCGGAAGTATTAATTAAATTACCGCTCCGCTAAAAAATAATCGATAGATATATAAAGGATATATAGTAAGTAAAAATTATAGTATAGCTTAGCGATAAGAATAGTATCCTTAGACTCTTATTCTTTTAGTTATAGGGGTTACTATACTTTATAGAGAACGATAAACGCCGGAAACTATATATTCTTAAGACTTATGCTAAGGAGATTGTTAAAGACGCCTACGCTTAATATTTTTATATAGGCCGCACTTATATATAGTATAGAATTTAAAAGCTTTTTAATCCTACGGCTTAGTAAATATATAGATAAGGTTATAAATAGCTATAATACTTACTACTATAATTAAACTAATTAAAGTAAGATATTAAAGTAGCTTATTTTAATTTAAAGCTTACCGGTTTTATATTATATAATAGTAATAGACTTTATTACTACGATTTTAATAGTTTAAGCTAAACAATCCTTATAAAAAGATCCTATAAAGAACTTCTTTAATACCTTATTAACTATAACTAATAAATTCTTAAAAATATATCTCCTTATTTTAAGCAATAACTAGTTTATAGCGGAAGACTAAGTATAAGTATTATATACCGAGCTACTTTACGCTAACTAAGGGATTTTAAAGGGGATAATCTTTAACTAAGATATAAAGTTTACTTTAATATTTTAGCGGACTTTATAGCAAGCCTTTAGATCGAAGCTTTTTATATTTACTACTTAGTACCTTTAAACCGACGGCTTATTAAAAAGGCGAAACTAAACTATAAAAATCGCGCTATGATTCTTTCCCGCTAATTTCTTAAACTTATACTAAATAAATATACTAATTATCTTTTAGTTTAGCTTTAATAATTCCTTCTCCTTAATAATTTACGCGGCCTTTAATAAGCTTGTTATAAGGATAAGAATAAAAGACGGCCTTTAGTTCCTTAGTAACTACTTATACTTATAAAACTAAGAGGTCTTATAAAAAGAAGCTAAGTTAGCTATCGCTTATACTTAAGCCGCTATAAAGAATAAATATAATAAAAAACACTACTTATTAAAATTTAAGCTTCGCGATTAAGTTTAAATAGCTTAGTAAAGGTTACTATATTGCGGATAGTAAACTAATAAAGCTTTAAGAAAAACGCACTAAGCGGTTTAAAGTTACCGCTAAAGTAAGATAGCTTATATACTAGCTAGATATAAAAAGGTCTTTTAATATCTATTTAGTTATTTTAGTAATATAACTACGCTTAGCAAACGAGCTAGCTATATACTTAAAACTAGTTTAAGATAAAAGGATACCTTACTTAAATAAGTAAGAAGTAAAACGAATCTTATAAAGCTATATAATAAAGAAAGGCGGCGGAAAGCTAAGAAAGAAGTTCCTTATAGCTTAAAAAAGCTAGCTAAGTAGCTATAACTTATAAGTAAACGAAAAAGCAGTCTTCTTATTAAAGATCGTAAAAGCCTTTAAAAAGGTATAAAAGGATTTAGCTACTTAAGTAGTTTAAATAAAAGAATAATACGCGGCCTTTATAACTTAATATAAAACTCTTTAACTAAGAGAATTAAGCGGTTAAGCCTAAGTATAAGACTTAAAGGCTACTATAAGTTATAAAAAACTATAACTTACTATGCTTAAAGTAATTAGTTATTTTAATAATAATATACCGCCGTTTACCTTAAGCAATAAAGCTATTTTAGCCTTATAACATGCCTATTTAAATTCTCTCCGCCGCTTACCCTTTTTTCTTTCTTTTTTTCTTTTTATAACTATATTTCCCTTTACTACTAGCTATAGCCCGCTATACTTTACTTACTTTTATATATATAACTTTCTTTACTTTAAGCCTATAATCCTTATACTCCTATTTTAAGTCTTTTTATTATCTAACGTTTTTTATAGCTAAGATTAGCTATTTTATAACTACTTTTTTAGCTTACTTTCTTATAAGCCCTTATACCTTTAATATAAAAGATATAAGTAAGCGCTTAAGCTTTATAGAAATAAAGTAGCTATCCTTTATAGCTTTAAGTCTTTTAACGAGAGTTAAAACCTTTAAGTTTAAGCTTTTATATAAACCTATGCCGCTTTTTATAGCCGCGCTTAAGCTAATAGATTTAACTTAAACTAAGGCACTATAAAGGATAGCTTATACTACCCTCTTTAAATACTTAACTTAAACGACTCGCCTCCCGGCCTTATACTATAGCGTGGTTTAAATAGCCGGTTTTATAGCAACTTAGCTATACCTCCCGCTTAGCTTTTGCTATCTAAAAGCCCCCGCCGCCTATATTTTTTTTAAGGTATAGCCGGAAATCTTTATTAACGAAATAACTAGCTAATACTTAATGTCTTTAAGTTAGCTAACCTCGCTATAGTCTTAAGATTTATAGTAGCTATTATAGCTAGCGGAAACCCGCTTTAGCTAAACGATTAAAACGATATCCGCGCTATCCTTAACTATATATTTAAGGCTTAGCTTAACTAGTTTATAGCCGGGTTTATAATAACGTTTTAAGCTACTATAGCTAAAACCTTATCTTACTTTATACGTAGTTTAGCTTATACTATAAAATCCCCTTTTTAGCTTATAGCTATTATAAGCTTTAAAGACTTATTTAGTCCCGCTTAGCAAACGCTCTTTCCGCTTATTACTATACTTAGCCTAGCTATATAAAGGTATATAAGCGCCTTATTATAGTTTATCCGCTATCTTTCTTTAACTAAAGAAGATAATAATAACTAGCCTCGCGATATATTCCGCCGCCCGATCTTATAAAAGCTATTAATAGTAACTAATACGATTTTTAATAAGCTTAGCTTTATAAGCTTATACTCCGGCGATAAGATTATAATAATTAAGAGTTTCCGCTTAGCTATAAACTACGCTAAGTTTTACTTATAGGCCTATAAAGAGTCTAAACGCGACTTAACTTTAACCTAAGTAATAAAATTCCTAAGCTTCGATATCCGCCTTATTAGCCGTATTAACTATACGCTTTATATTTTAGCCCTTAAGGCCCTCTTTATAAAAAGGTTCTTTAAGACTATTAAATACGTTAAAAACATTAAAGGTAAGAAGTTAAGCATTAAAGCTATTAAAAACCTTATTACCCGCTTTTAAGCGGGAATATAAACGTTTAATACCTTAGTACTAACTATACTTATTAATATTAGCGGGATAGCCTACCTTTACCTTAATACTTTCTTAGTAACTAAATACGCGTTAATCGGTAAAAAGGCATAGGTAGTAGCGCCGTATAAGAAGGATAATAAGTTAGAAAGGCTAGCGATAAAAAGCAAGGGATAATTACGATAGTAGCAATAAGTAAGATATAATATCTCGCTTATAAGCGGCTTATAAAGCTAGTAAGTAGTACGGGAAATTTAGCGGAGGATTAAAAACGGCGTAAAAAGGTAAGTAGGATAATAATATAAAATAAGGCTTAAATAAAGCTAGTCTTTCGTAATATATCCCGCTAAGGAATTTAAGTATTCCTTAGCGCGGAGACTTCTTACTACTTAATAAGTGCTTAGATATATGCTTTAAAAGAAAGTTAAAAAACTTTATTATAAGTTTTAGCTAAATACGCTAATCGCCTTAATAAAAATAAAGACGTATAACTAAATATAAGGTAAGGATCTATAATAAAAGCCGCTTACTAACTATCTTAAGCTACTTAGCTATTATCGGCCGGATAGGCCGAAAAAACTATTAAAAGGATAAGGACGGCGTACTATTAATATAGTATAAAGACACTACTACGAAGCTATTACTTAGCGCCCCCTTTACTTTATTCTTACTTTAAACCGATAAGGATATTAGCTTTTCTCTCTTACTTAGGGGAGTTATTATAAAATCTAAACGGCTATACCCGGACTCCTTACTTTACTTTTATAAAGCCTTATAAAACCCCGCAATAAGAATACTTAAAGCACGTACTATAAAGGCTTACTTAAGGAGATATAATAAATATTACTAGTTAAACCTTACTAAGGTTTTTAAGATATAACTATAAAGGGTTAAGAGCTTACTTAATAATAGTTTATAACGTTTAACTATAGTTTATAATATCTTTAACTATAAAAAATACCGTAAAAACTATTAAGCGGATTCCGCCGGTATCTTTAAGGGATATTTAGGGATTTCCGCGGGATATCTTAACTATAGTTCGACTTATTTTTAACTAAGGAAGTACCTTAAAAATACGGGATAAACCTTACCGCGATTTTTAAGGGATATTTAAGGATATTTAAAGGATTTCCTAAATTATAGTTTATAGTATTTTTAACTAAGCTTATACTTAGTTTATTAAGCGATTTTATAAAGATATCTACGGTTTATCTATATACTAACGATAAATAAAAGGATAGTATAGTTAAAGATCCTTAAAATTAGCTTAAAAAACTAAGTATAAAGTAGCTAGCTATACTTTAAAGAATAAATAAGCTTTTTATTATTTTTAAACCCTTATATACGTTTACGTGCGATAATTAGTCCGTTATACTAGCCTAACCGGCGGTAATTAGTTTATAGTACTAGCCTTAACTAGCGGTAATTAGTCCGTAGTATTAGCCTTAACTAGTAGTAATTAGTCCGCGCCTTATCCCCCTATTCTTACGCCGTAGGGCGTAGTATATACTATATCCTAAGCGTTAAAAACGTTATACTAAACGCTTTCTTACGTTTACTTTACTAAGATAATAAGCCGGTATTCTTAAACTAAGAAAGGGAATAAAAATATATTTAAGAAGATAAGATAACGGACTACGTATTCCTTTATATAAAAGTATTAATTAAACTACGGCTTTACTAAAAAACAATCAACGGATATATAAAGGATATATAGTAAGTAAAGATTATAGCATAGCTTAGCGATAAAGATAGTATCCTTAAACTTTTATTCTTTTAGTTATAAAGGTTATTATACTTTACGGAGAACGATAAACGCTAAAGACTTTATATTCTTAAGACCTATACTATATAACCGATAAATTCTTAAAAATATTTCTCCTTATCTTAAGCAATTACTAGTTTATAGCAAAAGACTAAGTATAAGCGTTATATATTAAGCTACTCCGCGCTAATTAAGGGATTTTAAAAGGGATAATCTTTAACTAAGACGTAAAGTTTACCTTAGTATTTTAGCGAACTTTATAGTAAGCCTTTAGATTAAAACCTTTTATATTTACCGCTTAGTACCTTTAAACTAATAGCTTATTAAAAAGACAAAACTAAACTATAAAATTCGCGCTACGAATTTTTACTACCGATTTCCTAAACCTATGCTAAACTAATACGCTAATCGCTTTTTAGTTTAGCCTTAATAATTTCTTTTTCCTAGTAATTTATATAGCTCTTAATAAGCTTATTATAAAAATAAAAATAGATAATAGCTTTTAGTTCCTTAATAACTACTTATACTTACGAAACTAATAGGTTTTATAAAAAGAAGCAAAGTTAGCTATCGCTTATACTTAGGCTGCTATAAAGGATAGATATAATAAGAAATACCGCTTATTAAAATTTAAGCTTAGCGATTAAGTTTAGCTATAGCTTAGTAAGGGCTATTATATTACGGATAGTAAACTAGCAAAGCTTTAAATAAAACGCACTAAGCCGTTTAAAGTTATTACTAAAGTAAGATAACTTATATACTAGTTAAATATTAAAAGGTCCTTTAATATTTATTTAGTTACTTTAATAGTATAACTACGCTTAGTAAACGAGCTAGCTATATATTTAAGCTTAGTTTAAGATAAAGGGATACTTTACTTAAATAAGTAAAAAGTAAAACGAATTCTATAAAGCTATATAATAAAGAAAAGCGGCGGAAAGCTAAAAAAGAAGTTCTTTATAGCTTAAAAAGGCTAGCTAAGTAGCTATAACTTATAAGTAAATAAAAAAGCGGTTTTCTTACTAAAGATTATAAAAGCCTTTAAAAAAGCATAAAAGGAGTTAGCTACTTAAGTAGTTTAGATAAAAGTATAATATACGGCCTTTATAACTTAATATAAAACTCTTTAACTAAGAGAATTAAGTAATAAGGCCTAAGTATAAGACTTAAAAGCTATTATAAGTTATAAAAAAATTAAACTAACTATACTTAAAGTAATTAGTTATTTTAATAATAATATACCGCTGTTTACTTTAAGTAATAAGGCCTTTTTAGCATTATAGTATCCTTATTTAAATTCTCTTTACCGCTTACTTTTTCTCCTTTCTTTTTTTCCTTTTATAATTATATTTCCCTTAACTACTAGCTATAGCCCGCTATACTTATCTTACTTTTATATATATAACCTTCTTTACTTTAAGCTTATAATCCTTATACTTTTAATTTAAGTCCTTTTATAGTTTAATATCTTTTATAGCTAAGATTAGCTATTTTATTACTATTTCTTTAGCCTACCTTCTTATAAGCCCTTATACCTTTAATATAAAGGATATAAGCAGGCGCTTAAGCTTTATAAAAACGAGGCGGCTATCCTTTATAGCCTTAAGTCCTTTAATAAAAGTTAAAACCTTTAAGTTTAAGCTTTTATATAAACTTACGCCGCTTTCCGCAACCGCGCTTAAGCTAACGGATTTAACCTAAATTACGGCACTATAAAAGATAGCCTATACTACCCTCTTTAAATACTTAACTTAAATAACTTACCTTTTAGCCTTATATTATAGCGTAGTTTAAACGGCCGGTTTCGCAGTAACTTAGCTATACCTCCCGCTTAGCTCTTACTATTTAAAAGCCCTTATTACTTATATATTTTTTAAGGTATAGCTAAAAATCTTTATTAGCGGAATAACTAACTAATACTTAACGCCTTTAAGTTAGCTAACCTCGCTATAGTCTTAAGATTTATAGTAGCCGCTATAGCTAGCGGAAACCCGCTTTAATTAAATAATCAAAACGATATCCGCGCTATCCTTAACTATATATTTAAGGCTTAGCTTAACTAGTTTATAGCTAGGTTTATAATAGCGTTTTAAGCTACTATAATTAAAACCTTATCTCGCTTTCTACGCGGTTTAGCTTATATTATAAAACCCCCCTTTTAGCTTATAGCCGCTATAAGCTTTAAGGACTTATTAAGTTTTACTTCGCAAACGCTTTTTCTACCCGCTGCTATATTTAGCTTAGCTATATAAAGGTATATAAGCGCTTTATTATAGTCTATTTACTATCCTTCCTTAATTAAAAGAAATAACGATAACTAGCCTTATAATATATTCGCTACTTAATCTTATAAGAGCTATTAGTAATAACTAATATAATCTTTAATAGGCCTAGCTTTATAAGCTTATACTTTAGCGATAAAATTATAATAATTTAAAGTTTCCGCTTAGTTATAAACTACGCTAAGTTCTACTTATAGGCCTATAAAAAGTCTAAACGCGACTTAACTTTAACCTTAGTAATAAAATTCCTAGGCTTTAATATCCGCCTTATTAGTTATATTAACTATACGCTTTATATTTTCTTTTTTAAGGCCCTCTTTATAAAAAGGGTTTTTAAGACTATTAAGTATATTTAAAACCTTAAGAGTAAGGAGTTAGGTATTAAGGCTATTAAGGACCTTATTACCCGCTTTTAAGTAAGAATATAGATATTTAATACCTTAGTGCTAACTATACTTATTAATATTACTAAGATAGCTTACCTTTACTTTAATACCTTCTTAATTGCTAGATGCGCGTTAGTTAGCGGAAAGGCGTAGGTAGTATCGCTATATAAAAAGGATAATAAGCTAAAAAGCCTAGCGATAAAAAACAAGGGATAACTATAATAAAAGTAGTAAGAAAGATATAATATATCGCTTATAGGCGGCTTATAAAGCTAGTAAGTAATATAGGAAATTTAGCGAAGGTTTTAAAAACGGTATTAAGGGTAAGTAAGATAATAATATAAAATAAGGCTTAAATAAAGCTAGTTTTATAATATATCCCGCTAAGAAATTTAAATATTCTTTAGCGCGGAGACTCTTTATTACTTAATAAGTACTTAAATGCACGCCTTAAAAAAAAGTTAATAAACTTTACTATAAGTTTTAGCCGGATACGCTAATCGCTTTAATAAAAACGAAGACATATAATTAAATAAAAAGCAACGATTTATAATAAAAGCCGCTTACTAACTATCTTAAGCTACTTAGCTACTATTAGCTAAATAAGCTAAAAAAAAACTATTAAAAGGATAAGGATAACACACTACTAATATAGTATAACGACGCTATTATAAAGCTATTACTTAGCGCCCCTTTTACTTTATTCTTACTTTAAACTAATAAGAATATTAGTTTTTCTTTTTTACTTAAGGGAGTTATTATAAAATCTAAATAGCTACGCTTAAACTCTTTACTTTACTTTTAAAAAGCCTTATAAAACCCTATAATAAGAACGCTTAAAGTATATACTATAAAGGCTTACTTAAGGAGATACGATAAATATTATTATTTAAACCCTATTAAGGTTTTTAAGATATAATTATAAAGGCTTAAGAGCTTACTTAACTATAGTTTATAATATTTTTACTTATAAAAGATATTATAAAAACTATTAAGCAGATTCCGCTAGTACCTTTAAAGAATATTTAAAGATTTTTACAGGATATCTTAACTATAGTTTAACTTATTCTTAACTATAAAAACACCTTAAAAGATATAAGATAAACTTTACCGCAATTTTTAAGGGATATCTAAGTATATTTAAAGGATTTCCTTAATTATAGTCTATAGTATTTTTAATTAAGCTTATACTTAGTTTATTAAGTAATTTTATAAGAATATTAACGGTTTATCTATATATTAATAAGAATAAAAAAATAGTATAGCTAAAGATCCTTAAAATTAGCTTAAAGAACTAAGTATAAAGTAGCTAGCTATACTTTAAAGAATAGATTAGCTTTTTATAATTTTTAAACCCTTATATACGTTTATATTTAGTAATTAGTTTATTATATTAGCTTAACCGGCGGGAATTAGTTTATAGTACTAACCTTAATTAGCGGTAATTAGTTTATAATACTAGCTTTAACTAGTAGGAATTAGTCCGCGCCCTATTACCTTATCCTTATGCTATAAAACGTAGTATTAACCTAACTTTAAGTTATTTAATATAATATATATATAGCTCTTTTTATAATATAGCTTATTATAATAACTTTATATTTAGTCTTTTAAGCTAATTTTAAAAATCTTTAATTATATTATCTTACTATTAATTATTAATATATAAGTAAACTATAAATATCCTTATAAAGTTACTTAATAAACTAAGTATAAGCTTAATTAAAAATACTATAAACTATAGTTTTAAAAATCTTTTAAATATTTTTAAATACCTTTTAAAATCGCGGTAAAGTCTATCTTATATCTTTTAAAGTATTTTTTTAATTAAAAATAAGCTAAACTATAATTAAGATATCCTATAAATATCCTTAAATATCCTTTAAAAATACTAATAAAATCTCTTTAATAGCTTTAATAGTATCTTTTATAGTTAGAAATATTATAAACTATAGCTAAATAAGCTTTTAAGTATTTGTAGTCTTATTTTAAAAACCTTAGCGGGGTTTAACCGGTAATATTTATCGCGTCTTTTTAAGCGAGCTTTTATAGTATATACTTTAAGCGTTCTTACTATAGGGTTTTATAAAGCTCCTTAAAAGTAAAGTAAAGAGTTTAAGTATAGCCGTTTAGATTTTATAATACTTAGCTTACGTTTAGCTCGAACTTAACTTAAGTATAAGCTACTTAAGTAACTTCTATAAGTAAGAAGCTATATAGCTTAAATAAAGTTTTCCTTCACTTTTCTTAAGCTTAAAATAAATATTTGTTTAGCTATATACTATTAAATAAAGTATATACTAGCTTTAAATAATAAATATATATAAGAATAAATAAGTAATAAAAGGTTTATTTTTTCTTTAAAGTATATTTAGCTACTTTATACTTTAGTTTCTTATTTAATCTTTAAGATTTTAATTTATATTAACTAGCTTTTTATTAATAATATATAAGAAACTTTAAATATTGTTATAAAATTACTTAATAAGTTTAATATAAGCTAAGTTAAAAATACTAAAAACTATAGTTAGGAAAATCATTTAAATATCCTTTACTATTTTATAAAAACTATTATAAAGTTTAGTTTATATCTTTTAAGGTATTTTATTTAATAAAAAATATGTTAAACTTAAATGAAAATATCTTATAAAAATTCTTTAATATAACTTGAAAATAAAAATTAAATTTACTTAGTAGTTTAAAAAGTATTTTCTTAAATTAAAAGCGTTATAAACTATAATTTAAAAGCCTTTTAAGTATTTTTAAATATCCTTTATAAATCTTAGCGGGGTCTGTTTAATAGTATAATTAATACTATTTAAGGCGTGTATTTAAAGCGCGTGGGTTAAGTATTTATAGTATAAAGTTTTATATATTTATTTAGGTTTTTTATAAAGAACCTTAAAAATCTAGGAAAAACGTTTAAGTATAATAGCTTATATTTTATAATAATAACGTAGTTATAAATCTAGTTAACATAGCTTTAATTTAGTAATAAGCTTATAAAATTGCTAATTATAATATTTATTATAGTAGTATATAACTATTTAGTAAGTAGTGATAATATTAATATTTAACTAAAAAGTAGAAAATAAACTTAATTACTATATTTTTAAGGGGAATTAATAAGTATTTATATCGTTTTTTCTTCTTAAGACTACTTTTATTAATAGCTTTTTACTATAGCTTTATAAGTAGCTTAGCTAGCTTTAAATAACTTTATAGTAAGAGTAGTAATAATACTTTATAAAAAAAATTTATATAGCTTATAATAAAAATTGTTGCTTAAAATAATTATTTTAAGCTAAGAATATATTTACGCTTATTATATAGTATAATCATATTTAGTACTTTAAAAGGTTACTTTATATAGCTTATTAAGGCTTAAAAGTAAAGTAAATAAGATAACGAAGTTAATATAAGCTATTTAAAGCAGCTAGTAGCGATAAGTAGCTAACGAAGATAAAAAGGGTTGTAACTAGTATAATATAGCTATTTTTATAAGCCTATGTTGTTAGGACTTTAATTATAGTAGGCTTTACTAGTAAAATAATATATCTTATATCGCGCGGCGTCCTTATTAGCTAGTATCCCTATATGTAACTTGGGTGCGGTCTTACGGCACTCCAAAGGATGTGATTGTTCCCCGGCCGCCGTGAGCCTGTGAAGCCATGATTTACGCATGTATTGTGCAGTACAGATACATTCACACTGCGTACATATGCAGCCCACCTGTAGCGGGCACTACATGCATCAGGGTTCACACACCATCCGCTCGAATACCCTAGGTTTGGGGAGATTCATCCTTGACCACTTTTTTCCCTCTTCCTGCCACCCAGTTCTTCATCGAAGCAACGTGTCCATCAAAGCGGTCCGCGAGGGCGGCGGCGGCGCGGGAATTGGCCGCGCAGTGCAGCTTGAGAGGGCGGTCTGGCATCATCATCAATTTGCGCCGCCAGAGCCACGGCCCCCTCTCCTCTGTGCTCCGCAGTCCCCCAGGCCTCGGCTCGGCCTTGCGTCGGGTTCCGCCAACTACCCTTTTTCTCCGTCATTTTCCTGTTGGAGGAGTCCGCCTCGTCGCACTGCAGCCTGGTGCCAACATTGGTTCTGATTTTTCCTCTCCCTGCAACAAACAGGTGCCGTTCTGTTGTGACGGCCGACTGCGCCGAGGCATTGTGGGCTTGTCGAGGTGCTGTTCGTGCATGTCAATTTGGTAGGCGCATGATCCATACCTAGGCTGCCGGGCCCGAGAGCGTGGGCTACGTCTGCAACACTAAAGAGTGAGTGGGTAATAAACGACAGTGTAAGTAGGTGCACTCAAGTATGTAGTACGGATACAGGTGGCAGATCAACGGCCCCCAAAAGTGCCAGCGAGTCCTCCGGAAGATCCCCATGAGAGTCCGCAGAGTAAGAGCCCGCAACCCGTCTTCAGCTTTCTGTATATGTGTATGCTTCACCGTCAGAAGACGACCTTGGAGGCCACGCTCAGCAGCCAGGCGGCGTCTTTCCAACCGCCCGCGTCCGTTGCGGGAGGCGGCATGCGCTCCAGCGGGGCGTTAGACACGCCCTCAAAGTGCCGTGCCGACCACCTGGTGCGACCTTCCCGCAGCGTGTCCTCGTCGGCAAACGCCCCTCGATGGTCGTCGTCGTCGTCATCGTCGTCGTCGTCTGCCGAGTTCTCCTCGTCCTCGTCGACCGAGAAGAGGGACCAGCCGATGACGTTGCTGATCCAGGAGCCCTTGCCGGCCTGGCCGCGGCGGACCAGGCGGCGTACGGTGGCCTCGTCGTCCTGGGCCGTGTCGAGATCGAGCTCCTCGAGCTTCTCGTCGAGGTCGACAAAGTCGGGCCGGACAATGGACACGTCCTGGCCAGGAAAGTAGGAGCCCCCGCCGTCGTCCGGGCGGTCGAGGGGAGTGCCGGCGTGGCTGTGAGACTCGGCCATGCTGTGGGAACGGCTGTGGAAGCGGCTGGGGAACCTGCTGCCGTTGGGCGTGGCATCGTCATCGGCCAGTGCGGAGCTGCCGCGTCGGCTGGCGAGGCGGCTGGCCTGGTCGCGCTCGCGGGCGAGCTCTTGCTCAAAGGCCTCCTCGTCGGCGTCGCGCATGCCCGTGAGGCTGGTGGAGCTCAGGCGAGAGACCAGCCAGGCTTGGCCCTTGTACTCCCTGGCCTCGGAGCTCATGAGGGCGCCGGTGCGCAGCAGCCAATCGCTGTCGTTGGCGTCGTCGCTGAGGCCCAGGGCATCGTCCCTCCGCCGGCGGGGTGTCGCCGTGCCCGAGGCTGGTCTCCTCGAGTGGGCCGAGGCGGCGGCGAGATGGATGGAAGAGACGCTCTTGGTGATGGGGATGCCGGGGGCCGAGGGGACGCGCTGATGGGAGCGGGACCGCGAGGGGGTCGCGGAGCGGGAGAGGAGGCGCGGCGTCGTGGGCGCCGACTTGCCCTGAAGGTACGAGGTGGTGTAGGCATGGGCGGGAGAGTCGAGAGCATCGTCGGCGTCGTTGAGGGGGAGCTTGACGGTGAGGGGCGCGAGCGAGAGGTGGTTGATGTTTGTGCCGGAGCGGTTCTTGAGCCGAGCGTGCTGGTTGTAGGCCGAATCCATGTCGACGAGATGCAATTGGCAGCAGCCACGATGCAGGAATGGAAGGGTTGGTTCTCTTGCTGGATTCTTTCCGCTCGCTTGCAATGCCGGAGGGAGGGGGTCGAGGAAAACAAGGGCAAGCAGTCGGGGCGGCGGTCTGGATCGTGGGCGGCGTGGGTGGCAGCAAGGTTCAAGGTTGGCTTAGGGCGGTCTTGGTTTTTTGGTGCGGGAACAGGGCGCCAATTTGAATCGAAGGGCGCCAACAACCAAGCATATGTTCTGGACTTTTTGCAAACACACACACGCACAAACGGGGGCTTGGTGGTCTGACTACTGGATTGAAAAGCCGCCCGCGGCGATAGGACAGAGGCACCAAGAACCGTCCAAGTCGACGGCGGGCCGAGGTAACAGACAGCCACACAGTACAAACATGTCAGTCAGTTGCGTTTGCCGCATCGGGCATGCCGGCCACCGGGGACGGGGGGGGGGCAAAGAGAGGCCACTGGCGAGGAAACATGACGAGATTCCAGGCCTCCATCACCGCCGCCGACCATGCCATTGCTGCACAACCATCATGCCACGCATAAAACGACACGGGAGAGAGAAAGTGGCGCCAGGGGAAGAAACCGCCTGATGATGCTTTGTGCACCATCTTGTCGGCATTCCATTCCATGGACCTGCTTCCCGGCTCTGCCGCCAAATGCACGTGAGACTGGCGAGGCCGCATCACGGCCGCGGCAAAAGTGGCAAGACATTTCTCGGGTAATCACTTCTTCTCTTCTTCTCTCTCACCCTCTCTCTTTGTCTCTCAACTCACTCACTCACTCACTCTCTCACACACACACACACTCTCTCTCTCTCGCTCTCTCTCCCTCCTTTACGCACCTCCTCTCGCGTCATCTCACCCCTGCCTCGCCGTCATCTTGACCCAGCCGTCTTCCTCCTCCCATCCCGGTCCTCCGGCACGATGCCGACTCGGCCCGTTGCAACGGAGTCATGTGCGGCTGCATCCGCCTTGCCCTCGATCGACCCAATGGGAAGTCGAGCCGTGCTTCCTCCTCGAGGCGCCTCGTATTTTCTCCTGTCCCCCTTCTTACTACTCTGTACTTACTAGCCGTCTGGTAGACTCGTGGCTTCAACCCCGTCGCTTGTCCGCTTTCACGGCCATGCTCGCTTACGGTGCGGCAACTCTCGCGCAAACTGAGGCGTGGCATGAGAATCAGCCAAGCCCATCCCTGGCTTCATCTTCGCATACAACTATCAAGATATTTTTGGAATCCAACTCACCATCGCCTACGCCCAAACGCCCTTTCTCTTGTCCCGTCCATTCATCATGTTTTATCTTGCCCCATCACCTGGTATCTTGGCTCTCAAACCCAAATAAGAAGCAAAAAAAAGGCCATATCCACAACATCGCCCGTGCTGAATGCATGCACATCTCTCCACCCATCCTCTCCGCTTCTATACCCAATCCGTTCCCAGTGGTTGCGACGGGGCACAAGCGGTTGCCTCGATAATTATTCACGTACAATATAGGTTCATGGCGTAAGATGATGATGCATGCAGATTGTCCAAAGGTCCGGGTCGCTTGCGATATCAGTTGTACAAGTGAAGGGAAAGCCTCACGTCATGGTCGTCACACCCCGCTTTAGCAGACTAGAATCGCCATCGCCGCAACGAGGGAGAGGACCAAGACTTCTCGAGCCAGGAGACGCCAGTTCGAGGCCGCATCGCTGGGGCTTTCGCCCGACGGCCGCGAATGGGGCTCTTGGGGCTTCGCGGGCTTCCCCACGGACTTCTGGATCCAGTCGCGGGGGATTTGCGTCATAAAATCATACCATAAGTCGCCAAACAGGCGATACCCCCCGTTGGTTGGGTGGATGCAGTCCCGGAGCTCCGTCGTGGGAAACGAGGTGAAGTTGGCGGCCAGCACGCGGTGGCCAGCGTCGAAGCGGCGCTGCACCGCGCCGGGAATGAGGCGCTGGTACTCGCGCGTGGACGGGGCCTGGGCCGGGTCGCACGTGTCGATGATCATGGCCACGAGGATGACGGCGTCCGGACACAGCTCAATCATGCCATCGACGAGGTCGCCCAAGCGCTCGACGGCCTGGGCGGGGTCGTTGCCCTCGGTTGAGATTGCGTGATTGGGGTTCATGTCGTTTGTCCCGGCGTGGAGGAGGATGATATTGGGCCGCTGCCGCAGAGACGGCTCAATGTTATCGGCCATGTACTTTATCGTCTTTCCCGGCCATGCTGCCTTTTGCTCTGTCAGTCAGCACTGCTAGACCCCGAGGCCAAGGGGCAGAGCTTCGACTCACAAAGTAGCCGTCGCTCATGTTGCCGTCTCTGGCCGTGACGGTTCCGACAAAGGAAACCTTGTCGGCTAAGACATTGGTGGTGTCAGTGGCACGGGGCCGGCAAAGAAAACGCCAGCGTCGCACAAGGACAGGCGCCCGACTCACCCGCCAGGTCGTTCAGCAACTGGAGCCTATAGCCGTTGCCATCGCCGCCGTCCGTGTCACTCAGGGTGCCGAGGGTGATGGAGTCACCGGCGCAGAGGACGCGGAGCTCCGTCCCCGACTTGATGGCTTCGCCCCTGTCCCGACTGATGGGCAGCGGATTCAAGACGACACCGGTGGACGTGTGGTTGACGGCTCTCGCCAGCTGCTCGCCGCCCGGTTCCCCCGGACTCTGCACGCGGACAACTTGGGCGGCCGTGAGCCCGTGCAGGCAGGATGCGGCACCCGCCAACAGACGGAGCCTCATGGAGAAGACGGGACGGATGAGTAGGGAAGAGGGCGAGGCGAGGAGAGGCCGAAGCCGAGCCGGGTGGTTGTTGAGAAAGGAGAGGGGGAGAGTGAGGAGGATTCGACAAGGGTTTCATCTGCTGTATGGCATCTTTGAACCACAACGTGGGCAGATAGCCACGAGAAATAGAGGAGACGCGGGTCTAGTAAGGCATTGCTTGACAAGTCCGCGATTCTGGTCGACGGGGCTCCCCCCCACGGCCCCCGCTGTTAGTGGTTTGAAAGGGCCTAAAACGGAAAATAGAGGAAGACTAGGTAGGGGGGGGCATCGGGAAATTCTTCAAGCCACAGGGGCCGTCTGCTTTTGTGTCCTTACCTGGCTGTCGTCTGTATCTGTATCCGTGGGTACTTGGTGAATACGCGCTGACGCGTGTATGTTGTGTGGTATGTACTCTGTACGGTTACTCTCGACTTCGTATTCCGCCAAGCGTCCTCTAAGCAGCCGGGGTTCCTCACCGACAGGCGGATGGCCCGCCGCCGCCATGGCACAGGCGTTCTTTGCCATACAAGTGAGGTTCAACGTTTTTCTCCCTCACTGTGGCGGCGGCGGCGGCGGTGGGGGGGTTCAAGCCCGGGGGGGGAGGGGTTCGCTGGGCGTCGATGCACATGGATTGTAGAAGGGGTCGGTCCGTTGCTTTGCCAGGTGTGCCGAACTTTACATGATTGGCAGAGATAGAAGAGCTGATCCACAACGTCTCAAAGAAACTAAGGCAGACATGGCAAGAGACATGCTCCACCTAGTTTTCGTGCGGGGCTACTCTTATACTATCTTATATCCTTGTCGGCTGCATATTAGTGATAGCCTTATTTTCACCCTTAATATAGAGGAGTATTTTAAAAGTCTTA
The DNA here is from genome assembly GCA_027405785.1 of Ophiocordyceps robertsii. Taxonomy (NCBI): domain Eukaryota; kingdom Fungi; phylum Ascomycota; class Sordariomycetes; order Hypocreales; family Ophiocordycipitaceae; genus Ophiocordyceps; species Ophiocordyceps robertsii. The sequence goes on from JAPEBW010000862.1 coordinate 26,145, forward strand.
ACTATACACGCTAGTCTTAATCGGGCCGCCACCTACTTACTTAGAAATGCTTAATCCTAATTAAGACTAGCGTAGAAATTATACAGTCAAGACTTTTAAAATGCTCCTCTATACAGACAGAGCACAGATATCTTTAATAAGGCCACCAGCTATAAAGGCCCAAAGGCGCATATATGCTAAAGTCAGCTTGCCTTATTTAAGTCGTCGTTAGCGTTATCCTTTATAAGGAGCGAAGAAGCTATCATAATACTACTACTTTTAGGCGCCTTAAAAAAGCCTTACGAGCGCCTTAAGAACAACGACCGCGCCGCCTAAAATTATTTAAAGTATTACTATTTATACACATATATATCTCTATTCGTACACACGCCTAATTTTAAAAATACGTACTAGCGCTAGCCCTCCCCACCTATTTATACCGCGCCCGCCTAGCAAGTACCCGTACCTTCTAAATGCCCGCCCGCGCTTACACATATAGCCGACACTAAGGGCGCGCCTATAGCTTCGCCCGCGGCACCGGTAGAGGGCCCGAATCAATCAACGGGCCGCGTTGTGCGCGCATCTCGCGAGAGCCTTAAAGATGCGTTTTTTGAGCGAATTGAGCTATGGCCGAGAGCGCTGCGTGTAGGCTGCGTGTGTGGGCTGCGTGTGTGGGCTGCGTGTGTGGGCGCGGGCGGGCGCGGGCGTAGGCTCGGGCGCGGGCTCGGGCGCGGGCGGGCGCGGGCATTTAGAAGGTACGGGTACTTGCTAGGCGTGGGCACTATAAGTAGGCGGGGCGGGCTGGCGTTAGTACGTATTTTAAAAATAAGGCGTAAATATAAATAAAGATATATATATATATTAATAGTAATACTTATTATTTAAGGTAGCTTATAGTAAAATCTGACTTTTTCTTAGGTATTTTTACTTATTATAGGTATATAAGCGGTCTTTACTTACTTAGTATATTATAAATAAGAGGGGATATATAGCTATAAAAGAAAGAGCTTGGATTTTTAAAGTTATACCGAAAAATACTATTAATCGGGGTATAGTTACTTTTTTATTTAAGGGGTATATTTATATTAATTTTTCTAAGACGTTGTAAATTAAGGCTAAAGTCTTTAGTTAAGAAAGTCGCGACTTATTATGCTAGCTATAGCCGCTATAACGTTTAATTTACTTACTTAATACCGCTTTTAATACTAGCTTTTTTACTTAAGTAAATAAAAAATAAGTTATATATAGTTTATACTATTATTATTTATATATTAATTTTTAGCCTATTTTTATAAGAGCTTTTTTAAGGGGGGCTAGTTAGCGCTAAAAATAAGTGGGGATAAAAAATACTAAGAAATATATTGAAAATAAAGTAAATATAAAGGAAAAAGAGGTATATTAATATTTATTAATAGCTTATAAATCCGCCTTATATATTAATAATAATAGCTTTAAGCGCCTTACTTATAAGCCGCTTATACTTATATATATAGTTAATTTATAATCTTATCTACGCTTATATATACTTAATTAAGTTAAAGTTTAAGCTTTAAGTAAGCTATAAAATAAAATTAGTCTTTAAAAATAAGGTAAAAATAGTTTTTTACATAGACTTTACTTTATATAGCCGGGTATTATCTTATTAAACCTTAAAGTTTTACTTATAAATTTAAAAGTTCTTAAGCTTAAGTAAAATATATATAAAATAGGATTAAGTATTAATTTTGCTTTAGCTCTTAAAGTTTTATAAGAGATATATACTTTTATAAAAGCTTTAAAATTAGCTTTAAAATATTTACTTATTACTTTTAATTACTACTTTCTTAAATTTATTTAAGTTATTCTTTAATAATTTTAATATTATATAAAAATTTCATAAAAAAGTAATTTAAACCTAAGAAAAAAGTGATAAAATCATAGTAAAAGAGCTTATTAACTTAGGTTTTTATAGTTAAAACTTAATATTTTTAGTTTATATTAATAAAGTATTGCTATTAAATAGTAAACTTTATTTACTTAGTTTATATTATAGTTATTATCTTTAAACGTACTTATTATAGCCGCCGGTAGGCTTTTATTTAAGCTAAGGTCTAATATAAAATCTAACTATTATAAGCTTAAAGCTTAAAAATAGCTTTTTATACTTATAAAAGTATAAAAAGCGTTTAGGTTTTTGAAGTATATAAATTATACTTTTACGTTAATTAAGGACTAATTAAGTAATAATAAAAAGCTAGCTATAATTTTTATAAGTAAGTATTAAGGTATATATTAAAGTATAGTAAACTTACTTTTATAAAATACTAAAAGCTATAGCTATATTTAGCATAAGTATATTAAAAATTAAGCTAAAAGTCTTTATTTATAAGCGTTAATAAGCTATAATAAGCTTATAATACTATAATTAGTTTTTAGCTAAGACTTTAATAATAAAAGTATTAATAAGTAAAGTAGCGGCTTTAATAGTATTAGTTTAATTAGTAAAAGTAATATTACTTATAAGGGCATAAAGTATAGTAAAGTAAGTATTACTTTTATTATTTAAAGCGGCGGTAGCGTTTAAAGCAGTAGAGGTAATAGCTATAACGCTAGCTATAGTAGTAGTATTAGTTATAATAGTAGCGTTAATAATAGTAATAGCGTTAGTAATAGTAGTAGCGTTTATAATAGCGGTAGTATTAATGCCGTCTTATAAGAGGCGGGCTTAAGTAAGAAAGTAAGCTTTTAAGCGGCTTATATACTTATTAAAGTAAGCTTTTAAGTAGCGGGCCTAGGTAAAGTAAGCTTTTAAGCGGCTTATATGCTTATTAAATTAAGCTTTTTATTAGTATGAAAAATAATTACTTAAGCAAGCTTAGCGGCGGTAGTAATAGTAGCTTTTACTAAAGTAAGCTTTATAGTAGCGGCGTTAAAGCTTATTAATAGTAAAGTATAAAAGTATAATAGCTTAGTATTATTAACGGTTAAAATTTAAGGTAAAAAAAGTAATACGTAGTAAAGTAAAAGTAAAATTTATATATAATATAGTTTTAAAAAAAAAGTAAGGAGGGCGTTATTAGCTATTTTAAGTTAAACTAAGGTTTTTTAAGCTAGAAACAATAATACTTAATCTATTAATAAATAAAAGATATTATAATCTTAATAAGAAGCTTATTTATATCTATTAAAGTAATATTTTTAAGCGTAAGCTTAAGCAGGCGTTTATAAATATATATATTCGTAATATTAACCTTTGCTATTAAAAATAGCGGGGCTAATAAACTTTATACTAAAAACTAGTAAAAGGGGTAAGCCTTTTAAAAAGTAACTTAATAAACTTATATAATAAAGTATAGCTTCCTTAGCTAAAAAGGAGTTATTATTAAATTTAGGTAAGATAGCTTTCTTACATTAATAGCTAATATAAAAGCATAAAGTTAATTATTATAATATTATAAAAAGTAGCTTAAAGGGCTATTTTATATTAGCGGTAAAGGTAATAGAAATTATATAAAAAGTAGTAAACGTAAAGCGTTAATATTTCCTCTTTTTATAAACTTTAATAAAAGAAAAAAGAGTACTTTTATATCTATAGAAAAGTATACTTTAAGAAAAGTTTATTACTTTTTTAATTAAACTGCTAGTTTATTTAAAATTCGTAGCTAAAAATAGCTAAAGACTTTTATTAATTTCTTTTTCGTTTTTTTACTTACTTAGCATAGCTTATTATAGCAGGAGTAAATACCTATTTCCTAAAATTAACTTATTAATAATAATAGCATAAACTATATATAATATAAGTACTTATAGTCTATACTATTATTATTTAAAGGTTAATTTTAAGAAATAAGTACGTACCCTTACTAAAATAGGCTTAGCTAAGTAAGTAAAGAAATATAAAAGAAATTAATAAAAGTCTATAGCTATCTTTAGCTACGAATTTTAAATAAACTAGCAGTTTAATTAAAAAAGTAATAAACTCTTTTTAAAGTGTACTTTTCTATAAGTATAAAGATACCCTTTTTTTCTTTATTAAAGTTCGTTAAAATAAGAAACGTTAACGCTTTACTTTAATTATTCTTTATTTAATTCTTATTACCTTTACCGCTATATATATTATAGCCTTTTAAGCTACTTTTTATAACGCTATAATAAGTAACTTTAAACTTTTATATTAGCTCCTTATATAAAAGAGCTATCTTAGTTAAATTTAATAGTAAACTTTTTTTAGCTAAGTAAGCTATACCTCGTTAAGTAAGCTTCTTTAGTTACTTTTTAAAAGGCCTACTTTTTTTACTAGTCTTTAATAATAAGTCCGCTGGCTTTACTAACTTTAATAACTAAGGTTAGTATTACGAATATATATATATATATATGTAAACGCTCTTTAAGGCCTGCGCCTTAAAATATTGCTTTAATATATGTAAATAAGCCTTTAATTATAATTATAGTATCCCTTATTCCTTAATAAATTAAGTATCCCTTTTCTAGCTTAAAAAAGCCTTACTTTAACTTAAAATAGCTATTAATGCTCTTTTTGCCTTTTTTAATACTATATTATATATAACTTTTACCTTTACTTTATTACGGATTACCTTTTTTACCTTTAATAATACCTTTTTAGCCGCTAATAATATTAAGCTACTATGTTTTTATGCTTTACTATTAATAAGTTTTAACGCCGCTATTATAAAGCTTACTTTAATAAGAGCTACTATAGCCGCTATCGCTAAGCCTGCTTAGTATATAAGCTGCTTAAAAGCCTATTTTAGTAAGTATATAAGCCGCTTAAAAGCCTACTTTACTTAAGCTGGCCTCTTAAAAGCTTACTTTAATAAGTATATAAGCTGCTTAAAAGCCTACTTTCTTACTTAGGCCCGCTACTTATAAGACCACTACTAATACTACTACTATTATTAATGCTACTACTATTATTAACGCTACTACTATTATTAACGCTGCCGCTGTTACTAACGCTACCGCTATTACTAACGCTACTGCTATAGCTAACAATATAGCTATTACCTCCGCCGCTTTAAACGCTACCGCCGCTTTTAACGATTAAAATAACGCTTACTTCGCTATACCTTATGCTTTTATAAGTAATATTACCTTTACTAATAAAGCTAATACTATTAAAGCTACTACTTAATCTATTAATCCTCTTTTTATTAAGGTTTTAGCTATAAACTAAGAATAGCGTTATAAGCTTATTATAGCTAATTAATACTTATAAATTAAGACTTTTAGCTAAATTATTAATATATTTATACTAAATATAGCTATAGCTCTTAGTATTTTATAAAAGTAAGTTTATTATACTTTAATCTATAGCTTTATGCTTACTTATAAGAATTATAGCGAGCTTTTTATTATTACTTAATTAGCTTTTTATTAGCTTAAAAGTATAATTTATATACTTAAAAAACTAAATACTTTTTAATACTTTTATAGCTATAAGAAGTTATTTTTAAGCTTTAAGCTTTTAGTACCCGGACTATATAGCGGGCCTTAGCTTTATTAAGAGCCCGCCGGCGGCTATAATAACTACGCTTAAAGATAATAACTATAATAAAAACTAAGTAGATAAAGTTTACTACTAAATAGTAGCACCTTATTAAAGTAAACTAAGAATATTAAGTTTAAACTAATAATACCTAGGTTAATAAGGTTCTCCGCTGCTACTTTATTACTTTTTTCTTAGGTTTAAACTACTTTCTTATATAATTTATATATAATATTAATCTTACTAAGAGAGAACTTAGATAAGTTTAGTAAGGTAAAGATTAAGGGTAATAAGTAGATATTTTTAAGCTACTTTTTAAGGTCTTATAAAGATATATATCTTTTATTAGACTTAAAAAGCTAAGGTAAAATAAACGTTAAGTCTTATTTTATAAATACTTTGCTTAAACTTAAAGACTTTTAGATTTATAAGTAAGACTTTAAAGTTTAGTAAAATAATGCCTTACTATATAAAGCGAAGTTTATAAAAGAAGCTATTTATACTTTATTTTTAAGGGCTAATTTTATTATATAGCTTCTTTAAATCCTTAAAGTTAACTTAACTAAGTATATATAAGCGGAAATAAAAGCGTAGATTAACTATATGTTAAAGTATAAGCGGCCTATAAGTTAGGCGCTTAAAACTGCTGTTATTAACGCTTAAAACACTCTTTTTAGCGATATTTTAAAACGTTTTACGCACTTAATACTATAAAGGCTAAAAGCTATAGATAAGATATAGGGCGGATTTATAAGCTAATAATTAAGAATAATATACCTCTTTTTCCCTTATATTTGCCTTATTTCTTTTCTATTTCCTAGTATTCCTTATCCCCGCTTTAATTTTAGCGCTAACTAGCCCCCCTTAAAAAAGCCTTTATAAGAAGGGGCTAAAACTTAATATAAAACTAATAGCGGTATAGACTATACTTAAGTAAGTACTTAAGTAAGTAGCTACTTTATAAGTATATAAGTAAAGTAGGTTTACTTTATATAAAAGTTACGATTAAATTTATGTTTTATATAAGATGCGTGATATTAGTAAAATATATATTATAACTCTTATTAGCTATACCGTCTTAAATTCTACTTATAGTAAGCTAGTAATTATATTATTTGCCTTATAAGCGCACAAGGATTATTATAATATATAAGTTAAGTACCCTTACTTACGTTATTGCTTTTAAAAAAAGAATATCTCTTTAAAGTATCTTTAATATTATATTACTTTTTATGTTTTAAATTAATATATTTAATAACCTTTGCTTTAAACATTTAAAAACCCTGTAAACTATAATAAAAAAGCTATATTTTAATATATTATAAGTAACTTTTTTATTTTTAGTTATTAAATTATTTTCAATATATAACTTAACTATATTTAATTACTTTAATTTAGTACTTTATATAAAAGAGTATTATAGATTTTTCAATGCTTTAATAGCTTAAATTAACTAAAAAAGCTCTTTAAAAAGCCGTTTTATATAAAGCGCTATATTAATTTACCTTAAGAGCCTATAAAAGCTAAGTTCTTTTAAAAAAGACTTTAATTATACAAATAAAAACATAAATATTTTATAAATATAAATATAAGATTTTTAATTTTCTTTTACTTTTTTAAATTATACTTAAGGAAAGAAAACATTTATAGAATAATATATAGCTTTAAAAAAGGCTTAGGAGAAATACGTATACATTTTTAAGCTTGTTTTATTATACTAAGCGAACTTTTTAATAGCTTTTTAAAAAGACTTAGCTATAGCTTATAAAGGTGTTATAAGCCGTATTATTTAGTTTTGCTTTATAAAGCCTTCTGAAAAATTATAAAGCCTAGTTATAGCTTTAATTAAAATAATACCTTTATATATATAAGCTTTATAGTTTAAAGCTAGCTTTAAAATTTGTTTTAAGATAATAAGGTTATAATTAAAGACTAAAGTTTATACTTACTTAATTTCTATCTTTTTAAAAATACATAAAGAATTCTAAAAAGCAAATTTAAAAGTGATATAGAATTCTCTTATTATTACTAAGTAATTTTTCTATATAGGAATTACTATTTAATATAATACTTAAAGTTTTAAAAAAGCTTAAATATAATATATTAAAAAGCTTTAAATTATTAATACTTTAAAAGCTTAAAGCTATTTTTAGCATTAAAAGGTCTTATATAAAACACTAATAAAATATAAATATATACGTTTTTGTTTTTCTATTTAATAAAGCTTTTTAAATATTTAATTTAGCAATACTTTTTAAAGATAATAAAGAATATAGTTTTAGTAATTAGACCTTAACTTATACTAATACTTAGGTTTAATTATAACTTTTATTAACTTACTATATATATATATATAGTAAGTTAATTAAAAGTATAAATAAACCTAAGTTTAAATATAAGGATAAGTTTTACTATTAAAACTATGTTTTTAAAATTTTTAGAATAGTATAGCTAAATAAAATATAAAAAAGTTCTTATTAAAAAAAACAGTATATAGTTAGATGTTTAATATTTTATATACTACTTATTTATATTAATAATAGCTTTAAGATAATAAGATATTAATAGTATAAAGTCTTTTAACGTATTATTTATAAGCTTTCTTTTAAACTTAATTATTATTATAAGTTGGCTTTAACTAGTTAAAGGTAGTAGTTTTACTACTATTTATTATTTTAAGTAGCTATTAAATTAAGCTACTATGTTAAACAGTAGTAGTAAGAATAAAAGAAAAGTTAACTAAGCTGCTAGCTAGTAAATTAACTATGCTTATTAAAGGATATAAAGGTGTAAAATATTCTCTCTTATAGCGTATAGGCTTAGTATAGCATAAATAGTATATAATATAAATACGCTGAAATATATATTAAATCCGCTATATAATTCTATATATTATATCTATTTTCCTACTATATATAACGTATATATAAGCAAGATATAAGTAAAGAAGAAAGAGGTATATATATAGACTATAAGCGGCATCTTTAATATCTATGCTAAGTCCCCGCGCTACTTTATATTTATTGCGGAATTAATCCCCGGGCTTTATTAAATAATATAAGCCTATATTTAGTTTTAAGTTTAGTATATAAGATTACGCTAAATAATAGATCTTTCCCTTAGTTACTAAGGTTACTTATAGCTTAGGATTTATCTATAATAAGAGGCCTTAATACCCTCTTTACTTAAATTAGATTATTAATATTATACACTTATATTTTCTCTATTTATTTACCTTTTCGTATACTTTCCACTCTCCTATAACCTTCTTACTCGCAGCTACTTACTTACTTTATACTACGCTTATTTTGCTCCTTTAGTAGTTAACTATAAGCCCGGCTTTCTTTTAAGCTAAACTTACCTATAATACTCGCCGATGTTTTGCTAGATACTATATAATTAAATAACTCTTATAAATTTCTTCGACGCCTTTAACGTTACTACGCTTATTAAGCGTTTTTTCGCCGGAATCTTTTTAATATTTTATTAGACTTAGTTTATAAATTCCCCTTCTTTCCTTTTCTTTACACCTTATGTTTTATAACCGCATTTTTAAGACTATATAAAGCGATAGAAATCCCTAAAATTCTTTTCCTACGTAATAAAGCACGCACCTTTTAAAATCATATTTTATACTTTTCCGCTTACTTTATAAAAAGTCCTTTACCCCTTTCTCCTCCTATTCTTTATACTCCTTAACTTTTAATTAGCTATTAGAATTTTAATAAAATAAATAAACCTTTCGAAAATCCTATCTTATATAATAAAAAAAAGTCTTTTTAATATAGTTTTCTTAATATTTATAAGACCTTATTACTTTATTTATTAGCCGATATCTTCTTAAGACCTTTTTTTACCTTTTTTCCTTATTAACCTTTATATTAAAATTCCTCTTAAAAGAATTAATAAAAATAATAGCTACTAAAAGCGACTACTTATTTAGCAAGCTAAAAGGCTTTTCGAATTATTCCCCTTAGTTACTTTAAATATAATCCGTTTTTATCTAAGGAAAAACTACCGGAGCTATTTCTTAAGATCTATATACTAAATCAGCGGAAATCCTTGCCTTAATACGTCTTATAGTTAAGGATAGCTCTTTATCTTAGAAAAAACACTATATAACTGCAAAGTTAGTTTAAAAAGCTTTAAAAACCCTTTATAACCTAGTAAACTTTACTTCGAACCTTTTTCTAATAAAAGAATTATTTAATACTACCCTTAAAACCTATACTTTAATAAAAGTATATCTTAATAAGATAAAGGAATTAGTTAATAGGCGAAATACCTAAAAAATTTAAAACCTTAGGGTAATAATTATTACTTTGATTTTAGAATGCTTAAATAGCTTCTATTCTAGCTTTATTACTAATATTTTTAAAGCTCTTCGAGAGAACGCTTAAGCCTATACTTTAAAATCACTTTTTATCTTTTTAATTAATAAGTTTAAAAGAATTAAAGCTTTAAAAGGTCTTTTTTCTTATTAGCTATTCTTCTTATATAGTAAAAACCCTCCCTTTATAAGAGGTGTAAAAAAAAGCTATGCTATAAAAGACTGCTTTTAGCTAAGGGAAAATAAAGATAAGGTAAAGGTAGTAGGTTTTTATAAAAAATATACTAAAATACTAGTTATCTTTAAAGGAGGTGCCTTTACTTTTAACAGAGGTAACTAGTTTTTACAACAGGTTATAAGTTCCGGTTAGCGTATGTACTCTTATAGTATGCGATAAGATAGCGCGGTTCGATATTCAAACCTTATAAAAGAAAAATAAAATAAATAAAGACTAAGTAAGAGTAAGCCTTCCTAGGCTAAAGACTGCCTAAGGAATATAACGCTACTATCTAGCTCTACCCTCCTCTTACGATATGCGTAGACCTAAGGGGAGGTGTGGAAAATATACTAAAATACTAGTTATCTTTAACGGAGGTGCCTTTACTTTTAGGAGAGGTAACTAGTTTTTTAACAGGTTGTAGCCCTCGCGCGCTGCGAATTGCTACTTT
>JAPEBW010000863.1:0-36561 GCA_027405785.1 Ophiocordyceps robertsii
TTACGGTTTATCTATATACTATAAATAGTAGAATTAGAAATTCTTAAAGTTAGCTTAAAGAATTAGGTATAAAGTAGCTAGCTATGTCTTTAAGAATAAATAAGCTTTTTACTATTTTTAAACCTTTATATACGTTTATGTGCGGTAATTAGTTTATAGTACCGGCCTTAACCGGCGGTAATTAGTCTGCGCCTTAACCCCCTATCCTCGCGCCGTAAGGCATAGTATAACCTATAAAGACTGCTAAAGGTATACTTTAATAAAGTTTAAAAAGATAATAAGGCTAATATATTTTTAAAGGTAAACCGTTTTATTAACTTTATTTACTAAAATGCTATTAAAAGTAAAGCTTATAAAGATAAATTCGCTATTTAATTGCCCGTTTTTTTAAGGGAGCGTAGTAAAATAGTATTTTAAAGACTTTTTAAAACTTAAATAAAAAGAACTTAGTAAGCTTAGTATAAAACTAAGCTAATAAATCTCCGCTTTATAAAAACGGTTTAAAATCCGCTAAAATATAGCGATATAAGCACTTAATAAAAAGCATTTACTATTAAAGATATAATAATAAGGTTTAACTTTAAGTCTTCGATACTACGTTTATAATATAAAGCTTAAGCCGCACTTTATTAGCTAAACTACCTATTTATAGTAATTTACTAAAAGCTAGATATTTATTTATAAAATTCTTTATACTATTTAATAAGAAATAAAGTTATTAATAAATAGATTAATAAATATAATACAATTCTTCCTTAGCTATAAGTTAAATATACTTAAGGATCTTAAAAGTACTTATTAGCGTAAAAGAAATAGGTTTAACCTATAAAAAAGCGAGGCTTAACTATCTATACTATTACGGAACGTAAGATATAAGCGTCCCGGCTACTTATATATCGGTATATAAGATATAAGCATATAAACGATAATTAGCGTCTTAACCCTTAACTAAGGCCGGGGCGAGACCTTTTAGCAGTGCGATAGTATCGCACTATCTCTTTATAGTAAATAGTAGCAATTCCTTTATCGTAGGTTCGATCCCCGCATAAGAAAGTAGACCTATAAGTCCGTATAGAAATAAGGCTGCTTTAAGCGCGCGTAATAATATAAGCGTGCGTAGCTTTTAGCTACCGGCTTAATAAACTAGGGAGGTCCCGTTTTATAGATAACGAGGACGTTATTATCTTTTCTTTTAAGGCGGCAATTGTTTTAGAACGTAAGATATAAGCGTCCCGGCTACTAATATATTAGTATATAAGATATAAGTATATACTCGATAATTAGCGTCCCGACCCTTAACTAAGGCCGGGGCGAGACCTTTTAGCAGTGCGGTATTATTATACTATCTCTCTATAGTATATACTTTATATATACTTAGAAGATAGTTTAAAACGCCTTAAATATTTATTAAGGGCTTATTAAGACTATAAGTTATATTTTTAAACTGCTTAGCTAAGGCGGATGTATTATAAGCTTTATAGTATTTATTAAGTTGAAAAATAAACTTATTTAAATTGCTAAAGACAAAAACTAAGGTCTTTTAGCTTAAAGAAAAAAGGGGTTTTCGACTATATACTTATTAATACTAAAACTAAACTAAGTATACTTTATTACTAAGGAAAGAATAATAGTAAAGATAAATAACTATTTAAAGAATAAAAAGTATAATATAAAAAAAGCTTAAATAAATATTAATAAAAGCTTAAAAGAAACTATAATCTATATTTTAGTAAACTTAGTTTAAAAGACTAATAAAGTATATAGAATTTATAGCGAAGTGTTTCTCTTTAAAAGTAAGCGTTATTTATATATTTAAGATAAATACCCCCTTAACTTTAGCTAAGATATTGCTATAGGAAAACGTCGTTTAGTATAGTTAGTAGTTATTTAAAAGCTATAAAGCGTTTAAATAGTTAAGGCTTTTCTTAACGTTAAACTATTTAGCTTTAATAAGGTATTATAATTTACTTATATACGCTTATTAGTCTATAAAAAAGCAAGGCCTAGGATAAGTATTAAAGCTTATATAAATATTAAGGTAAACTAAAGCTTTATTTAAGCTAATTTAGTAAAGATCTTTAAGACATAACTATAAACTCCTCTTAATAAATTCTTATTTAAGGGGTAAAAAAGAAAATACTATTAAATAAGTAGAATTTACTATATATATACTAAAAAGACTAAATAGTAGCTTTATAATTATAAAAGTAAGGATTAGCGCTTAAATAGTAATACGTTTAGCGGTTAATATATTACTAAGCTTAGATTTTTTAGTTGCTTATAAAAGAGACTTTATTAACTTATATTAATCTTATAAGTTAAAGCCTATAAAAGAATTTAAGCTAAAGTTAAAATAGTTTAGCTAAGACTAGTAATATATAAATAAGTAATTTACTTAAATACTATTACGATTTTACCTAATTTTAGCTATACCTTACCTATATATATTTTAGTATTACTATTAAAGCGTAATATTATATTTTTCCTTAATAACTTTAAGCTTGCTTAAACTATAATATAAAATTATAAAAGCTTTATAGTAATAAACCGCTTAGAGGTTATATTCCGCGCTTTTTATAACTATAATATTACTTTATCCGGCCTTTAGTTCTTTTTAATATACCTATTTAAATAACTCCTTTAATTAAAATTAAACACTATTAGCTTAATAAATATAAAGGAATATATATAAGGTTTAAAGAATATCGCGTTCTTAAAAAACTTTTAATAGCTTAAGAAATAAATAAGCTTTCCTAAGTAGCTACGCTATATAGTCCCGTATTTTAATAAAAAAGTGAATATCTTATAAAGATAAAATATAAAGCTACTTTAAGTAAAACAGCAAAAAGAAGTCCCCTTAAGGGGCTATAGATAAGCATATTATGCTGCGAAAGCTGCTTTTTAGCTTACTTTAAAAGAAAAAAAGGCTTTTATAAATTAAACTAAAGGGTTTACTAAGCTTAAAACGATTTACTACTTAAACCCCGCTAAATAACTATTTATTTAGATTAATATATCGTAAGAATATAAAGTAGCGGCTATAGCTTTTTACTTAAAGAAAGTTATAAAATAAAATAAAAAGACTTAATTAATATAAACTAAGGTCTAGCTTATTATTTACTTAAGCCGCGCCTTTTAAAGTAAAGAGCCTTAATACTAGCTTATAAAGCTTAAAGTAGCTAGTTTAATATAAGCGGTTTATAAGCTATGTATTATAATACTATCTATAAAAATACTATAAGTAATTATCTTTACTAATTATATAAGTACTTAAAAAGTTATATTCTAAAAGTCCTTATTTTATATTAGTATAAAATCTAATAATAAGCTAGTTTTTGCTTTTTAATACTTAAGCTAATTCCCGCTTAAGGTAAGCTATATTCTAAGCGTTAAAAACGTTATACTAAACACTTTTTTATATTTACTATATTAAGATAATAAGTAAATATTCTAAAACTAAGAAAAGAAATTAAAACGTATTTAAGAAAGTAAGATAATAAACCGCGTATTCTTTTTTATAGAAGTATTAATCGAATTATTGCTTTACTTAAAAATAATTTATAGATATATAGAGGATATATAATAAGTAAAGATTATTATATAACTTAGCAATAAAGATAGTATCCTTAAACTCTTATTCTTTTAATCTTAAAGGCTATTATACTTTATAGAGAACGATAAACGCTAAAGACTATATATTCTTAAGACTTATGCTAAGAAATTTATTAAAAACGCTTATATTAAATATTTTTATACTAGCTATACTTATATATAAGAAGATTTATTTAGAAGCTTTTTAATCTTATAGCTTAGTAAATAAATAGATAAAGTTATAGATAGCTATAATACTAATTACTATAACTAAACTATTAAAAATAAAACGCTAAAGTAGGTTATTTTAATTTAAAGCCTACTAGCTTTATACTATAAAATAAAGATAAACTTAATTATTAAGCTTTTAATAGTTTAAACTTAATAATCCTTAGAAAAAGAATTTATAAAAATTTTTTTAATACTTTACTAAGTATAACTAATATAATCTTAAAGATATATCTTCTTTTTTTAAGTTATAACGAGTTTATAGCGGTAGATAAAGTATAAGCGTTATATATTAAGCTACTCCGTATAAACTTATAGATTTTTAAGGGCATAATCTTTAACTAAAATACAAAGTTTATTTTAGCGTTTTAAGGGACTTTATAATAAGCTTTTAAATTAAAGCTTTTAATACTTACCGCTTAGTACCTTTAAACTAATAGCTTATTAAAAGAGCAAAACTATACTATAAAAATCGTGCTATAATTCTTTACTACTGATTTCTTAGACTTGTATTTAACTAATATATTAATAGCTTTTAATTTAGACTTAATAATCTACTCTCTTTAGTAATTTCTTTAGCTTTAAGTAAGCTTATTAAAAAGATAAGAATAATTAATAAGCTTAAGATTTTTAATAACTACTTATATTTATAAAACTAAGAGGTTTTATTTAAAGAAGCTAAGTTAGCTATTACTTATACTTAAGCCGCTAAAAAGGATAAATAAGATAAGAAATACCGCCTGCTAAAATTTAAGCTTAGTAAATAGGTTTAGCTATAGCTTAGGAAAGGTTATTATATCGCGGCTAATAAACTAGCAAAGCTTTAAAGAAGACCTATTAAGGTGTTAAAAGTTATAGCTAAAATAAAATAGCTTATATACCGGTTAAATATAAAAAGGTCCTTTAATTTATATTTAGTCGTTTTAATAGCATAACTATAATTAGTAAATAAGTTAGCTATATACTTAAGGCTAGTTTAAAATAAAAAGACGCCTTACTTAAGTAAATAAAAAGTTAAATAAATCCTATTAAGTTATATAATAAAAAAAAGCGGCGGAAATCTATAAAAAGAGTTTCTTATAGTATAAAAAGGCTAGCTAAGTAGCTATAACTTATAAGTAAATAAAAAAGCGATTCTCTATCTAAAAAATAAAAAGGCTTTTAAGAAAGAATAAAAGGAGTTAGTTACTTAAGTAGTTTAAATAAAAGTATTATTAGTAGCCTTTATAACTTAATATAAAACTTTTTAACTAAGAGAAGTAAGCGGTTAAGTTTAAGTATAAGACTTAAAAGCTATTATAAGTTATAAAGAACTATAACTTACTATACTTAAGGTAATTAGTTATTTTAATAATTATACGCCGCTATTTACCTTAAGTATTAAGGTCTTTTAGCTTTGTAATATACTTATTTAAATTCTCTCCGCCGCTTAACCTCTTTTTTCTCTTTCCCTCTTTTTATAACTATACTTCCTTTAACTACTAGCTTTAACCCGCTATACCTTACTTACCTTTATATATATATCCTCTCTTACCTTAAGTTTATAATCTTTATACTTTTATTTTAAGTCTTTTTATCGTTTAATATCTTTAATAGCTAAAACTAGCTATTTTATAACTACTTTTTTAGCTTACCTTTATATAAGCCTTAACGCTTTTAATATAAAGGATATAAATAAGCACTTAAGCTATATAAAAATAAGGCGGCTATAATTTATAGCTTTTAGTCTTTTAAAAAGAGCTAAAACCTTTAAGCTTAAGCCTTTATATAAACTTATATTACTTTTTATAACTACGCTTAAGCTAATATACTTTACTTAAATTATAGTATTATAAAAGACGGCTTATATTACCCTTTTTAAACCCCTTACTTTAACGACTTACTCCTTAGCCTTATACCGCTATATAGTCTAAACGGCCGCTTTTATAGCAACTTAGCTATACCTCTTACTTAGCTTTTAGAGTTTAAAAGCCCCCGCCGCTTATATATTTTTTAAGTATATCTAAAACCTTTATTAGCGGAAGAACTAGCTAATACTTAATAATTTCGGGTTAGCTACCCTTATAATAATCTTAAGATATATAGTAGCTACTATAAGTAATAGAAATCCGCTTTAACTTAATTATTAAATTAATATCCGTGCTACTTTCAATTTTATATTTAAGGCCTAGCTTAACTAGTTTTTAGCTAGGTTTATAAAAGCGTTTTAAGCTACTATAGTTAAAACTTTATCTTACTTTATATATAGTTTAGCCCGCGTAATAAAATCCTCTTTTTATCTTATAGCCGCTATAAGCGTTAAAGACCTTTTTAATCCCGCTTAGTATATACTTTTCCCTTTAGCCGCTACGCTTATCCCGGCTATGTTAAAGTGTATAAACGCCTTATTATAGTTTATCCGCTGCCCTTCTTTAACTAAAGTAAATAATAAAAACTAAGCTTAAAATATATTCTAGCGTTTAATCTTATAAAAGCTATTAATATTAATTTTTATAATTCTTAATAAGCTTAGCTTTATAAGACTATATTCCGCTTATAAGATTATAGTAATTAAGAGGTTCCGCCTAGCTATAAACTACGCTAAGCTTTACTTATAAGCTTATAAGGAATTTAAATACAACTTAACTTTATTTTAAGCAATAAAGTTCTTAAGTTTTAACGTCTACTAAATTAATTATATTTACTACGCGCTTTATATTTTTGCTTTCAAGGCCTTTTTTATATAAAGGTTTTGAAAAACTATTTAATACGTTTAAAGCTTTAAGAGTAAGCATTATAAAATTTAAACGACTATGCTTAAACTTCTTACTTTACTCTTAAGGAGCTTTATAAAACCCCGCGGTAGGAACGCTTAAAGCACGAGCTATAAAGACTTGCTTTAAGAGACGTAACTAATATTACTAGTCGGACCCCGCTAAGCGTTTTAAGATATAACTATAAATACTTTAAAGCTTATCCGACTATAATTTATAACGTTTTTAAGTATAGAAAATACCGTAGAAACTACTAAACAAATTCTTTTAATAGTTTTAAAGAATCTTAAAAGATTTTCGCGGGATATTTTACCTATAGTTTAAAATATTTTTAACTAAAGAAGAACTTTAAGATAGACTTTACCACTAAATTTTAAGGATATTTAAAGATATTTTCAAGATTTCCTTGACTATAGTTTATAATATTTTAGATTAAGCTTATACCTAGTTTAATAGATTATTTTATAAGGATATTTATACTTAATTTATATACTAATAATAAATAGTAAGAAAGTATAGTTAAAGATCCTTAAAAATAGCTTAAAGAACTAAGTATAAAGTAATAAGCTATACTTTAAAGAAAGACTAAGTATTTTACTATTTATAAACCTTTAAATATAATTATATATAGTAATTAGTTTATTATACTAGCTTAAATAATAGTAATCAGTTTATAGTATTAGCTTGAAATAGCGGTAATTAGTTTATAATACTAGTTTTAACTAGTAATAATTAGTCTGCGCTTTATCCCCTTATTCTTATATTATAAAGCGTAGTAAAGAGTAATAATTCCTACCTATTTAAATAAAATTCCTTTAAATATCTACTAAGCTAAAAGCGACTATATTATACGATTAAGCACTTATTTTATAGGAAGTTTAATACTAAAAAATAATTTCTTTAATAAGAAGCTCTTATTAGCCTTTAAGTCTAACTTTAATAATAAGCACCTCTTTCTTAACGCGCTTATAATAAAACATTAAAATAAGTAAGCCGTAAAAGTAAGAAAGGCTATAGCTTACTAAGGATATTAGTTTAATAATCTCCTTTATCTTTTTTAAGGTATTATACTATAATAGCTTATAAAGCTAAACGGGATATAAAACGGGTCCCGCTTAGCTAAGTTAAGACTATTGCCCTTTAAAATGCAATCTGCTTTTAAAATACCAATAAAAGATAAACTATAAAATAATAAAACCTATATAATTAAGTAAACTAAATTTAATATTACTTTAATAGATTAACTATCCTTTAAATAAAAAAAGTAAGGCTAAGCTAACCTTAAGACTCTCTAGCTCCTTACTTACGAAATACCTTTTTAATTAAGTTTTTAAAAAAGCTACTTTTTCCTTAAAATAATAAGCTTAGCGGATATTTTTACTATATACTTTTTATAAAGTTTAGTCTATAAGCCTTAACTAAAATCCGCTTTAAAGAATACTTAGAAGTTTCTTAGTTTAATATTACTATTTAGCTTTATTTACTATAGCCGCGCTAACTAAGGCGTTTTTAGGACTTTTAATTACTAAAAATAAGCCTTTTACGCTTAAGGCTTTATAGCGCACCGGATTTTAAGATATATATAAAACGAAAAAATAAGTACTTAGTAAAAATATTAAGACTAAGACCTTAATAATAAGCGATAAAGATATATTAAGCAATACTATTAGTAAGCTAAACTAATCTATACTTAGCGTATAGATACTAAGACTAAGTATAGCTTTAAGCCCCTTAATAAGAATAGTAATAATATTAAATAAATAATTCCTTAGTCTCTTTTAAGTACTAAAAAAAGATATGCTTACTAAGCTTAAAGAAAAACCTTAATTATAAGCGGAGGATATAAAAGGATTAAACTTAGTAAGACCGCGAAAAGTATCCTTTAATAAAGTTTAGGAAAACGATAAAGCTAGTATATTTTAAAGATAAAACTATTTTATTAACTTTGTCTATTAAAATATTTATAAGGTTCAGGCTTATATAGACAAATTAGCTATTTATTAACCCTTTATATTTTAAGGAAGCGCGGCGGAATAGTTTTTCAAGACCTCTTAAAACTAAAATAAAAAGAACTTAGCCAGCTTAGCATTAAACTAAGCTATTAAATCTCCGTCTTATAAAACCGGATTAAAATCTACTTAAATATAGCGATATAAGCACTTAATAAAGAGCACTTAACTATTAAAAATATAGTAATAAGGTCTAACTTTAAGTTTTAAATATCGCGCTTATAATATAAAGCTAAGGCCGTGCTTTATAAGCTAAATTACTTAATTATAATTATTTATTTAAAGGTAAATGTCTATTTATAAAATTCCTAACATATTTCAGTCAGAAATAAGAATATCTTTAAATATATTAACAAATATAAGGAAATTCTTCCTTAGCTATAAGTTAAATATATTTAAAGACCTTAAAAGCACTTATTATCGTAAAAGAAATAGGTCTAACTTATAAAAAGGTAAGGGCTAACTAGCTATACTATATAGATACTTAAAGGATAGTTTAAGACGCCTCAACTATTTATTAAGGGCTTACTAAGACCGCGAGTTACGTTTTTAAACCGCTTAGTAAAGGTAAATATACTATAAGCCTTATAGCGTTTACTAAGTAAAAGGAGAAACTTATTTAAATAGCTAAGGACTTAAGCCGAGGTCTTTTAGCTTAAGAAAGAAAGGACCTTTAAGACTATATACTTATTAATATTAAAGCTAAACTAAGTATACCTTATAACTAAGAAAAGAACTATAATAAAGACTAACGAATATTTAAAAGATAAAGAGTATAATATAAAAGAAGCTTAAACGGATACTAATAAGAGCTTAAAGAAAACCACAATTTATATTATAGCAAACTTAGTTTAAAAAGCTAATAAGGTATATAGATTTTATAGCGAAGTATTCCCTTAAAATAATAAACTCTACTAATATATCGAAGATAAATACCCTTTTAACCTTAGCCGAGATATTACTATAAAAAAACGTAACTTAGTATAGCAATTAATTATTTAGAAGCTATAAAGCGTTGAAATAGTTAAAGCTTCTCCTAATATGTTACTATTAAGTTTTAATAAGCTATTACGATTTACTTATATACGCTTATTAGGTTATTAAAAAGAAAGGCCTAAGATACGTATTAAAGCTTATATTAATATTAAGGTAAACTAAAGCTTTATCTAAGCCGAATTAGTAAAGACCTTTTAAAACGTAACTATAAACTCCTTTTAATAAATTCCTCTTTAGGAAGTAGGAAAACCGGCTACTATAAAATAAGCAGAATTTACTAAATATATATTAAGAAGGATAAACGGTAGCCTTATAATTGCGAAAGTAAGGATTAGCGCTAAAATAGTAAAACGCTTAGCAGCTACTATATTGCTTTATAAGTAATTATCTTTACTAACTATATAAGTACTTATAGAATTGTATACTAGAAATCCTTCTTTGTTATTAGTATAAAATCTAATAATAAGCTAGTCCCCGCCTCTTAATACTTAAGCTAATTCCCGCTAAAGGTATATTATATCCTACGTGTTAAAAACGTTTTACCAAACTCTTTTTTATATTTACTATATTAAGATAATAAGCCGGTATCCTTAAACTAAAAAAAGGAATTAAAACGTATTTAAGAAGATAAGATAACGGACTATATATTCTTTTACGCGGAAGTATTAATTAAATTGCCGCTCCGCTAAAAATAGTTAACGGATATACGGAAGATATATAATAAGCAAAGATTATTATATAGCTTAGCTGTAAAGACAGTATCCTTAAACTCTTATTCTTTTAGTCGTTAAGGTTATTATACTATATAGAGAATAACGAACGCTGGAGACTATATATCCTTAAGACTTACGCGAAAGAAATCGTTAAAGATAGCTATACTAAATATTTTTATACCGGCTATACTAATATATAGTAAGATCTATTTAAGAGCTTCTTATTACTATAGCTTCGTAAATATATATATTGCGTATATTATTAATATAAGTAAACTAGCTAATATATACTTTTTAAAGCTACTAATCTTAAATAATACGTAGTCTTAAGAAGAAAGTAAAGGTGCTATTATCGGTAAGGGTATACGTCTTTTTAAAATAAGATATAAAGTCTTTTGCTTTTTTCTTATTTTTCTTTTAAAATATAATAATAATATTATTAATAAAAAGAAAAGTAAATAACAAATTTTCTATAAAGATATAAGGTTCTTCTAGGTATTTATAAAGCTATAAAGAAATTAGAGTTAAAGCAAGCTCTTTTTACTAAAAAAAAGGTAGCTATTAAAGTTTATAAAAGGCTTTTACTAGCCGTAATATATATTAAAGTATTTTATATCTATTTAGGAAAGAAATATAAATCTCTTTCTTAAGGCCTACGTTAATAAATATTATAATAGCGTTAAAGAATTAAGTTTTTAAGTCGAATTTTACTATTATAGCTATAGGAATACGGAAATTCCTTGCGACTAAAGTACTTATATAAGTTTCTTTAATATTATAAAGCTATAGGTCTCCGCGTATATAAAGGCGGGCCTATAAGTTTTATAACTATCTATACTTATTAAATTAATAAGTAAAAGTCGAAGTTAAAAGAAAAAGTAAAGTAGTTCTTAATTTTTAACGTATATAATTAAAAGAAAAGTCTTACTTTTTAATTTAGACTTTTACTTTAATTTTTTAGCTTTTTAATATTCTTTATAGAAATAGTTAAGTACTAAGTTTAACTTAATACAAGGTAGTGGCCGTAAATATTTATTATATATTTTTTATTTTCTAAAAGGCGTGAAAATAAGCGTTAAATATAGCTTATAAAAGCTATAAGAAAAGTAGTAGTAAAAAGTAGTAAAAAGAAAAGCAGTAAAATTCCCTTTAAATTAAGAAGCTTTAGAGGGTGTAAAAGCAAAAATCGGATTCTATAAAACTCTTATTATATCCTCTTAATCTTAAATATCTTTTAGACTTTCTTTCGCTACGGTAATATTAGTTATACTATTAAAATTAATACTTTAAGGCGGGCGGCTTAAAAGCTCGATTTAAAGGTTATTAAGTAATAAAACTTTGTCGATAAAATTATTATCTAAAAGCGCTTATTTAGGATTCTTTAATAAATTGTTTTACGTATTTTTAGCATTAAGTTCTAGCAAGGAATTTTAAGTTAGAAGCTATATATTAATTAGGGAATTCGACTTATCTTAGGAATTTCGTAGATATCTGCTTATTATAATTTTCATAAGAAAGTAATACTTATATAAAAAGTTAATATAAAAGCATTATTATTTAACTAAAATAATCTAGTAGAAATTCTTATAAAGATAGTGCCGTACCTAGAAATTTAAGGCTTTTTAGGGCCTGCTAAAGCTAAGGCTAACGTGAAATTATAATTTAAGAAGCAGTCTTAAGCGTTATAAATATACTTATTTTATCCGCAATTAAGGATTAATAAGTGTTTTAATAGGTATATTTATATAGGTACTTATATTATAGTAATAAGGGCCGTTTTAGTTATAGCTACGGCTTATATTAATATAATTATTAAATTCGGGTTTCCCGAGGATTTAAAATCCGAATTAAGATTTGCGGATTTATATTTCTTAGCCTTACGGAAGGCGTTTTTAACTAAGGCTTTATTGCGAAGGATAGTTAAGAAATCGTAAAACGATTTCTAAATTTTGTTTTTTAGTTTTTAGTCGTTTAGTCGTATCTGTTTATTATAGTAAAAATAGTCTTGAAAGTAATACTGTTTTTTATTAAAGTAAAAAAGCAAAAAAAGGGATAAAGAAAAAGAAGTGCCTTAAAAAGTAATAAAGAAAGTAGATTTTTAAAATTTCTTTATAGATTTCGTAGCTTATTGCCTTTTAAAAATCTCTAAAATTTAAATACTATATAAAAAGCTCTTTTACTACCTATAGTAATCTTATTTTACCTCGTTGTTTATTTAGTTAATCTAGTAATTAGTAAAAAGGCTATTAAGGCTAAAAATAGCTTTTAAAAAGCTCTATATAAAGCGTAGGCCCTTTGCTTACAAAAGCTACTTTCTTTTAATATTAATAAGGGCCTTTTGCTAGTTTATAATCTTAGTAGCTAGTTTAGTCTTTTTTAGTTATAAAAAAATCCTTTAAAGGTTTATAAGGACTTTTTTCTCTTTATTTTACAAAGGGTGCTATACTTGTCCTTATAATAGGGAAAGCTTAGTAAACTAATAGTATTAAGCGGGAGAAGAGGCACTAAGGTATAAAAGGGAAAACGTAGTAAAAATAGCGAATTTAAATTACTTAAAAGTCTAAGTTCTTATTAAAAAGAAAAGAGGAAAAGAGAGTCTTTTTTAGGCATAGAGAGGTATTAGCCGGATTATAATTATGCTGTTTCGGCGTATAATTGTTATTTTAGTCCGCTAGATAATTATTATTTCTCTCCGGGCTGTAAAGTAGACTTTTCTGCTTATCTTTTACTAGTACTATGTTTATATTCGTTTTTATTTAGCGTATAAGAACTCATGAAATTCTAAAATAATAATGCGTATATAATATGTTAGCTAAGGAATATTATAAGATTTAGCAAGATATTTATTTACTATAAAAATAAGCTAGTATTAGGATTTTACTCCTTTATAAATAAGAACGCTATAAGGATATACTATTATTAAAAAGTAATTTCCGAGGTTTTTTATAATATATTACTAGAAAGTTAAAAAGGCTTTTTACTAGTTTTTATAGCTTTATAGTTTTTTTTAATACTTTAAGTAAAGGAACTTATAGGTTTTTTAATGATTAATAAAAAGGTTAGTAATTTCCTTTGCTTAAGAATTTACTTATAAGACTAAGGGTCCCTTAAGAAGCCTTAAAAGAGGCTTTATTAAGGTAATTAAGGGATCGATTTAATCTTAAGTTTTATAGAAAATAGCTTATTTTTATATTATGAAAATCTAACGTTCTTACTTAAAAGAGCTATTAAGGACAGGTCCCTTTAAAGAGCTTGCAAATTCTATTATTTTAGTAGATTTAAAAAGAAAGAGAAAAAATAAGACGGCATAAATAAGAGTATTTCTATAGGTAATCTTTAGTAAGGAAAGCGTTTTTTACTCTTTAAGGGCGTAATTTACTAGTAAGGGCATAATAAAATAAAAGTGCTATAATAACTAATTTTTCTTAAACGAAGTAAAAGAGATAAAGACTTATAACTCTTAAACGTAAAGAAGGCTTATTTAAGAAATTTAGTAAAAAAGCAATTTGTATAAAGAGATTTAGCTTATAAATAAAAAAGTAGAAATAAGTATTTAAGTAGTAAAGCTTTTCTTTTATTATTTTAGCAGCTATTTAACAGCCTATATATAATAAGAAGTATTTGAAAAATAAGTAAGGAAAAAATAAATAGTTTAATAAATAATAACAAATAATAAATAGCCCTTATTAAAAAGGAGGTTTATAAAAAGTCTATATAAAGTCTATATACTAAAAGGTAAAATAGCCTTTAGTTTAGATATAGCTAAAACAATTAAGGAAAGCTAAAAGGAGGCTTATAACAGAATTTAAGCGGCTATGCTTAGACTTCTTACTTAGCTTTTAAGGAGCCTTTATAAAACCTTATAGCGGAAACGCTTAAAACACGTGCTATAAAGGCTTGCCTAGGAAACGCAACGGGTATTACTAAGCGGACCTTACTAAGGTTTTTAAGATATAACTATAAATACTTAAAGAGTCTATTTAACTTTAGTTTATAATATTTTTAACTATAAAAGATATTAAAAAAGCTATTAAACGGATTCCGCCGGTATTTTTAAGTAATATCTAAGGATTTTTATAAGATATCTTAACTAGAGTTCGGCCTATTTTTAACTAAGGAAATACCTTAAAAGATATAAGATAGACTTTACCGCGAATTTTAAGGGATATCTAAGGATAATTAAAGTATTTCCCAAATTATAGTTTATAGTATTTTAATCTAAGCTTATACTTAGTTTATTAAGTAATCTTTTAAAGATATCTATAGTATATTTCTATATTAACGATAAACGGCTAAATAGTATGATTAAAGATTTTTAGAATTATCTTAAAAAACTAAGTATAAAGTAACTTAATATACTTTAAGAAAAAGATAAGCTTTTTACTATTTTTAAAGTATTATATACGTTTACGTATAGAAATTTATTTATTATACTAGCTTAAGTAGCGGTTATAAATTTCTAGTACTAGCTTTAATTAATAGTAATTAGTTTTAAAGACTAGCCTTAATTAATAGTAAATAGTTTATGCTTTATCCTTTTATCTTTATACTATAAAGTATAGTAAATAGTAGTAATTCTTACTTATTTAAATAGAAATCTGTTTAATATCCGCTAAGCTAAAAGCAATTATACTATATTATTAAGCACTTATCTTATACAAAGTTAAATACTAAATAATTATTCTTTTTCGATAAAAAGCACTTATTAGCTTCTAAGTTTAATCTTAATAATAAGCACTTTTTCTTTAATACGCTTATAATAAAACTCTAAGATTAGTAAGCTATAAAAGCGAAAAAGAGGGGCCGTATTATAATACGGGTACCTATATCTTTAAAATTCTACGGGTACCTTTTATTACGGAATCTAAACAGCTATACTTAAACTCCTTACTTTATTCTTAAGGAGCTTTATAGAACCCCATAATAAGAACGCTTAAAGGATATACTATAAAGGCTTACTTAAAGAGATATAATAGATATTACCGGTCGGACCCCGCTAAGATATAATTATAAAAGCTTAAGAGCTTATCTAACTATTGTTTATAACATTTTTAACTATAAAAGATACTATAAAAACTACTAAGCAGATTTTATAGGTATTTTTAAGGGATATCTAAAGATTTCCTCGGGATATTATAACTATAGTTTAACCCGTTTTTAACTATAAAAGCACCTTAAAAGATATAAAATAGACTTTACCGCGATTTTTAAAGGATATTTAAGGATATTTAAAGGATTTCTTTAACTATAATTTATAGTATTTCCGACCGGGCTTATACTTAGTTTACTAAGTAATTTTAAAAGGATATTTACGGTCTATTTATATACTAATAATAAACAGAAAGATAGTATAGTTAAAGATCCTTAAAATTAGCTTAAAGAACTAAGTATAAAATAGCTAGTTATACTTTAAAGAAAAGATAAGCTTTTTACTATTTTCTAACCTTTATATACGTTTACGTATAGTAATTAGTTTATAATACCGGCTTAATTAGCAGTAATTAGTTTATAGTACCTGCCTTAATTAACAGTAATTAGTTTATAGTACCGGCCTTAACTAATAGTAATTAATCCGCGCCTTATCCCCTTATCTCTACGGTATAAAGCATAGTAAATAGTAGTAATTCCTATTTATTTAAATAGAAATCCCTTAAATATCTATAAGTTAAAAGCGAATATATTATATAATTAAGTACTTATCTTATAAGAAGTAAAATATAAAGAAATATTTTCTTTTATAATTAGCTCTTATTAGCCTTTAAGTCTAACCTTAATAATAAGCACCTTTTCCTTAACGTGCTTATAATAAAACTTTAAGATAGGTAAGCTATAAAAGCGGAAAAGGCCGCGACTTACTAAGTATACTAGTTTAATAATCTCCTTTACCTTTTTTAAGGTATTATATTATAATAACTTATAAATCTAAGTAAAATTTAAAATAAGCCCCGCTTAGCTAAGCTAAGACTACCGCCTTTTAAGAGGTAATCCGCTTTTAAACTACTAATAAAAGATTGACTATAAATAGTAAAACCTATATAATTCAGTAAACTAAATTTAGTATTACTTAAATAAATTAGTTATCCTTAAAATAAAAGAAGTTAAGATAAGCTAACTTTTAAACCCTCCGGCTCCTTACCCGTTAAATACTTTTTCAATTAAGCCTATAATAAAGTTACTTTTTCCTTAGGACGATAAGCTTAACGAATATTTTTACCGCGTACTATTAATAAAGTTTAGTTTACGGGCTTTAACCGGAAATCTGCTTTAAAGGATACTTAGTAGTTTCTTAGTTTAGTATTACTATTTAGCCTTATCCGCTATAACCGAGATCATTAAGGCATTTTCTAGACTTTTAATTAATAAAAATAAGCCTTTTACGCTTAAGGCCTTATAGTTGGCTAAATTCTAATATATATATAAGATAAAAGGTTAAGCGCTTAGCGAGAGTATTAAGACTAAGACCTTAATAATAAGCGATTAAAACGAGGTAAGAAAAACTTTTAATAAGCTAAACCTATTTATACTTAGCGCGTAGATATTAAAATTAAGTATAGCTTTAAGCTTTTTAATAAGAACAGTAGTAATATTAAACGAATAATTTTTAAGTCTTCTTTAAGTACTAAGAAAAAAAACGCGCTTGTTAACCTTAAAAGAACCCTTAACTATAAGCTAAGAATATAAAGAGATTTAACTTATTAAGACTATTAAAAGTATCCTTTAATAAAGTTTAAGAAGATAATAAAGCTAGTATATTTTAAAAAGTAGATTATTTTATTAACTTTATCCGCTAAAATGATTATAAAGACAAGGACTATATAGATAAGTTAGCGATTTAATTCCCTTCTTTCTTTTAAAGAGGTATAGCAGAATAGTATTCTAAAAACCTTTTAAAACTATAATAAGAAAAGCTTAGTTAGCCCGGCGTTAAACTAAGCTAATAAATCCCCGCTTTATAAAAACAGTTTAAAATCCGCTTAAATATAATAATATAAGTACTTAATAAAAAGTACTTTATTATTATGGATATAGTAATAAGGTCTAACTTTAAGTCTTAAATATTATGCTTATAATATAAAGCTAAGGTCGCGCTTTATTAGCTAAACTACTTAACTATAATAATCTACTAAAAGCTTAACGTCTATTTATAAGAGTCCTTATAACGTTTAGTAGGAAATAAGGATATTAATAAAGAAATTAACGAATATAAGGAAATTCCTTTTTAGCTATAAGCTAAATATACTTAAAGATCTTAAAAGTACTTATTAGCGCGAAAGAAATAGTATTATAGAATCTAAGTAGCTACGCCCGGACTCCTTACTTTACTCTTAAGGAGCCCTACGGAACCCCGCAACGGGAACGCTTAAAGAATATACTATAAAAGATCGCCTAAAGAGATACAATAAATATTACCGGTTAAACCCCGCTAAGGTTTCTAAGATATAACTATAAAGGGTTAAGAGCTTACTTAACTATAGTTTATAACGTCTTTAACTATAGAAAATACCGTAGAAACTACTAAGCGGATTCCGCCGGTATTTTTAAGGGATATCTAAGGATTTCTACGGGATGTTTTAACTATAGTTTAACCCGTTATTAACTATATAAGCACCCCGGAAGATATAGGATAAACTTTACCGCGATTTCTAAGGGATATTTAAGGATATTTAAGGGATTTCCTTAATTATAGTTTATAGTATTTCTAACCGGGCTAATACTTAGTTTATTAAGCGATTTTACGAGGATATCTACGGTTTATCTATATACTAACGATAGATAGAAGGATAATATAGTAAAAGATCCTTAAAATTAGCTTAAAGAACAAAGTATAAAGTAGCTAGCTATACCTTAAAGAATAGATAAGCTTTTTACTATTTCTAAACCCTTATATTCGTTTACGTGCGGTAATTAGTCCGTTATACTAGCCCGACTAGCGGTAATTAGTTCGTAGTACCGGCCTTAACTAGCGGTAATTAGTCCGCGCCTTGTCCCCTTATCCTTACGCCGTATAGCGTAGTAAATAGGTTTAACATATAAAAAGGCGAGGGACGACTAGCCATACCTTATATATACTTAAAGAATAGTTTAAAACGCTTTAGCTATTTATTAATAGCTTATTAAGGCCGCGGGTTGTATTCTTTAACCGCTTAATAAAGGCGGATAAAATATAAGCCTTATAGCGCTTCCTAAAATAAGGGAGAAACCTATTTAAATCGCTAAGGATAAAAGCTAAGGTCTTTTAGCTTAAGAGAGAAGGAAATTTTTAGACTATATACTTATAAATGCTAAAGCTATAGCGGGTATACCTTTTAATTTAGAAAAGAATTATAGTAAAGACTAATAACTATTTAAAGAATAAAGAGTAGAATATAAAAGGAGCTTAAATAGATATTAATAAAAGCTTAAAGGAAACTCTAATCTATACTATTATAAACTTAGTTTAAGAGACTAATAAAGTATACGGATTTTATAGCAAAGTATTCCCCTTAAAGAATAAGCTTTACCGATATATTAAAGATAAATACCCCCTTAACCTTAGCTAAGACGTTATTATATAAAGATATAGCTTAATATAATAAGTAGTTATCTAAAAGCTATAAAGTATTTAAATAGTTAAGGCTTTTTTTAACGTTTAACTATTAAGCTTTAATAAGCTATTACGATTTATTTATTTACGCATATTAATTTATAAAAGAAGGCTTAAGATAAGTATTGAAGCCTATATAGATATTAAAATAAACTAAAGCCTTAATTAAGCCGACTTAATAAAGACCTTTTAAGATATAACTATAAACTCCTCTTTATAAATTTTTATTTAAAAAGTAAGAAAGATAGCTACTATTAAATAAGTAGAATTTCCCACGTATATACTAAGAAGGCTAAATAGTAGCCTTATAGTTTAAAAAGTAAGGATTAGCGCTTAAATAGTAAAACGCTTAATAGTTAATATATTACTTAGCTAAGATTTTTTAGTTCCTTATTAAAGGGACTTTATTAACTTTATACTAGTCTTATAAATTAAGGCTTATAAAAGGATAAAGGCTAAAGTTAAGATAGCTTAGCTAAGACTAATAATATATAAATAAGTAATCTACTTAGTTACTATTACAATTTTAGCTAGTTTTAGCTATACCTTACTTATATAAGTCTAAGCGCCTATATTAAGGCGTAATATAATATTTTTTCTTAATAGCCTTAAGCTTACTTTAACGATAATATAAGATTATAAAAACTTTATAGCGATAAACTATTTTAAGGAACTATTTATACTCCGCTAAAGCTAAAAGGTAAGGATAATTACGGATCTTTATAAGCAGTTCTAGCTATATAAAGAGGTGAATACTATTACTCCTTAAGCGGAAGTCTTTATAAAAAACCCGGATAGAATAAACCTTATTAAAAACTTCTTATAAAAGGATCTTATAGTAAACTATAAGCTTAAAATTAGCCGAACTAAGGACTTACTTAAACTTACTATTAATAAAGGCATTTAGATTTACGCTAAGGACTAAAAATATATATTTAAGGTTTAAGATATTCTTTAATCGTTTCCCCGCTTTTAAAAAGAGAAAGGAATAGTATATATAAACAAATCTAAATATATAAATATTTCCTTAATAAAAGGATAGTAATATTAATAAATTATATTAAGATTATACCTATTAAGCGATATGGATAAAGAGGTAGTAAATATAATATTTAGCTAGCTAACTAAATAAGGATAATTAAAACGAGTTTATAGGCCGACTTTATTTTCGGCGCTAGTATTTATAGCATAAAAAATAGTAAACGGAAAGGAAAAGAGATAAGTAGTTATAAACGTATAAGGGATTAATATTATTATTATCTTAAACGCTTACTTAATGCTCCTTTAAAGTGATAAAATTACACACCTTTTAAGAAAGAAGTTTATTAATATAGTAAACGTATAATCGTTTTTTTATTAGTTCTTAATCTACTAAAACTACTAAAAAAGTTATAGTTATAGGCTATTATAAGCTAAAAGAATAACTAATAATACTTATAAGCTTTAAAAACTGCGTAGTATATATTAAAAGTTTTATCGATAATATCCTCCGTAAATATTAAGAATATATAGCGGCTTATATCGATAATATTATTATTTACTTTAATATAGCTAAAAATACTTTTAATACTAGAAAGTAGTATTTAGCGCTTTTTATAATAATTATAATATTATCTTATCCGGACTAAAGTCTTTTTTAGCGTACTTATCTATTTAGCTCTTTAAATTTAAAGTACATGCTATTAGCTTAAGAATTATAATTAAACGTTTATAAGCCTTAAGGAATATCCCGGTCTTAAAAAACCTTTAATAGCTTAAGAAATAAATCGGCCTTATTAAGTAGCTACGCTATACGGTCTTGTATTTTGCTAAGAAAGTTAATATTTTATAAAAACGAAAGACGGAGCTGCTTTAAGTAAGATAGGAAGAAGGAGTCCTTTTAAGTAGCTAAAAATAAGCTTAATATACCGCGAAAGCCGCTTTTTAGCTTTTTCTAGATAAAAAAGAGGCCTTTATAAATTTAACTAAAAAGCTTACTAAGCTTAAAACGATTTACTACTTTAACTCTGCTTAATAACTATTTATTTAGATTAATACGTCTTAAGAATATAAAGTAGCGGCTATATCTTTTTACTTAAAGGAAGGTATAAAATAAGATAAAAAGACGTTACTAGCCCGGACTAATGTTTAGCTTATTGTTTACTTAAGCCGCACTTTTTAAAGCGGAGAGCCTTAATACTAGCTTATAAAGCTTAAAGTAGATAGTTTAGTATAAGTAGTCTATAAGTTATATACTATAGTATTATTTATAAAAACGCTATAAGTAGTTATCTTTATTAACTATATAAGTACTTATAAAATCGTATTCTAAAAATCCTTATTTTAAAAGTTTAGCTTATTTTTTACTTAAGCCGCGCTTTTTAAAGTAAAGAACTTTAATACTAGCTTATAGAACTTAAAATAACTAGTTTAGTATAAGCGGTCTTTAAGCTACTTACTATAGTACTATTTATAAGAACGCTATAAGTAGTTATTTTTACTAACTATAAAATTACTTACGGAATTATTTACTAAATATCCTTATTTCTTATTAAGATAAAATCTAATAATAAGCTAGTCCTCGCGTCTTAATACTTAAGCTAATTCCCGCTTAAGGTATACTATATTTTAAGTATTAAAAATATTATACTAAACGCTTTCTTACGTTTACTATACTAAGATACTAAGCTAGTATCTTTAAACTAAGAAGGGGAATTAAAACGTATTTAAGAAGATAAGACGATAAACCGCGTATTCTTTTATATAGAAGTATTAATTTAATTGCCGCTCCGCTAAAAACAGATTAATAAATATAGAAAGAATATATAGTAAGTAAAGATTATTATATAGCTTAGCGATAAGGATAGTATTCTTAAACTTTTATTTCTTTAATTATATAGGTTATTATATTTTATAAAGAATAATAAACGCTAAAAACTATATATTCTTAAGACTTTTACTAAGGAGATCGTTAAAGATGCTTACGCTAAATATTTTTATACTAGCTATACTAATTTATAATAAGATTTATTTAATAGCTTTTAAATCTTATAGCTTAATAAAAATAAAAATAAGGTTATAGATAGCTATAATGCTTATTACTATAACTAAACTAATTAAGGTAAACGCTAAATAAGCTTATCTTATTTTAAAGCTTACTAGTTTTATACTATATAATAGCGATAGACTTAATTACTAAGCTCTTAGTAATCTAAGCTAAATAATCCTTATAAAAAGATCTTATAAAAAACTTTCTTAATACTTAATTTACTATAATTAATAAATTCTTAAAGATATATCTCCTTATTTTAAGTAATAATTAGTTTATAGCGGAAAACTAAGTATAAGCGTTATATACTAAGCTACTCCGCACGAATAAAGGGATTTTAAAATAGATAATCTAGAACTAAGATATAAAGTTTACTTTAGCATTTTAGCGGACTTTATAGTAAGCCTTTAAATCGAAGCTTTTTTTATTTACCTCTTAGCACCTTTAAACTAATAGCTTATTAAAAAGGCGAAACTAAACTATAAAGATCGCGCTAAAATTCTTTACCGCTAATTTCTTAGACCTATATTAAACCGATATACTAATCGCTTTTTAGTTTTGCCTTAATAATTCCTTTTATTTTATATTTTATATAGCTTTTAGTAAGCTTATTATAAGGATAAGAATAAATAACGGCTTTTAGATTTTTAATAATTACTTATACTTATAAAACTAAGAGGTCTTATAAGAAAAAGCTAAGTTAGCTATCGCGTACGCTTAAGCTACTATAAAGGATAAATAAGATAAAAAACACTACCTGCTAAAATTTAAGCTTAGCAATTCAATCTAGCAATAGCTTAGTAAGAGTTATTATATCGCGGATAGTGAACCGGCAAAGCTTTAAAAAAAGACGTACTAAGCCGTTTAAAGTTACTGCTAAAGTAAGATAGCTTAAATATTAATTAAATATAAAAAGGTCTTTTAATATCTATTTAGTTGTTTTAATAGTTTAACTACGGTTAGTAAATAAGCTAGCTATATACTTAAGCTTAGTTTAGGATAAAAGAATACCTTACTTAAATAAGTAAAAAGTAAAATAAATCTTATAAAGCTATATAATAAGAAAAGATAGTAGAAAGCTAATAAAAAAGTTTCTTATAGCTTAAAAAGGCTAGCTTAGTAGCTATAACTTATAAGTAAACGAAAAAGCGGTCTTTTTACTAAAAATCGTAAAAGCCTTTAAAAAGGTATAAGAGGAGTTAGCTACTTAAGTAGTTCGGATAAGAGTATAGTATATAGCCTTTATAACTTAATACGAAACTTTCTAACTAAGAGAATTAAGTAATTAAGCCTAGGTATAAAACTTAAAGGCTGTTATAAGTTATAAGAAACTATAACTTACCGCGCTTAAAGTAATTAGTTATTTTAATAATAATATACCGCTATTTACTTTAAGCAATAAAGTCCTTTTAGCTTTATAGTATACTTATTTAAATTCTCTTTGCTACTTGCCCTCTTTTTTTTTATAACTATATTTCCTTATACCGCCGGCCTTAGCCCGCTATACCTCGCTTACTTCTCTATATATAACCTTCTTTACCTTAAGCTTATGATTCTTATACTTTTATTTTAAGTCCTTTTATTATTTAACGTCTTTTATAGCTAAAATTAGCTATTTTATTACTACTTTTTTAGCCTGCTTTCTTATAAGCCCCTACGCCTTTAATATAAAGGATATAAGCGGGCGTTTAAGCTTTATAAAAACAAGGCGGCTATTCTTAATAGCCTTAAGTCTCTTAATAAAAGTTAAAACTTTTAGGTTTAAGCCTCTATATAGCGGCAATAAGTAAGATATAATATCTCGCTTAAAAGCAGCTTATAAAGCTAGTAAGTAGTATAGGAAACTCGACGGAGGATTAAAAATAGTATAAAAAGTAAGTAGGAGAATAATATAAGATAAAGCTTAAATAAAGCTAGTTTTTTATAACGTATCCTACTAAAGAAATCGAATATTTCTTAGCGCGAAGACTCCTTACTACTTAAAAAGTGCTTAAACGCACGCCTTAAAAGAAAGTTAAAAACCTTATTATAAGTTCTAGCCGGATATATTAGTTACCTTAATAAAACAAAGTTATAAGGATTTATAATAAAGCCGCCTACTAACTATCTTAAGCTACCTAGCTATTATTAGCCGGATAAGCTGAAAAAACTATAAAAAGAATAAGAATAGCGTATTATTAATACGGCGTAAAAACGCCGCTATAAAGCTATTACTTAGCGCTCTCTTTACTTTATTTTTACTTTAAACTAATAAGGATATTAGCTTTTCTTTCTTACTTAAAGGAGTTATTATAGAATTTAAACGGCTATACTTAAACTCCTTGCTTTACTTTTAAGGAGCTTTATAAAACCCCGTAATAAGAACTCTTAAAGCACGTACTATAAAAGCTCGCTTAAAGAGATATAATAAATATTACTAGTTAAACCTTATTAAAGTTTCTAAGATATAACTATAAAGGCTTAAAAGCCTATCTAATTATAGTTTACGATATTTTTAACTATAAAAGATACTATAAAAACTTATAAGCGGATTTTATTAATATCTTAAAGGGATATTTAAGGATTTTTGCGGGATATCTTAATTTTAGTTCGACTTATTTTTCATTATAAAAGCACCTTAAAAGATATAAGATAGACTTTATCTTAATTTTTAAAGGATATTTAAAGATATGTAAAGGATTTCCTTAATTATAGTCTATAATATTTTTAACTAAGCTAATACTTAGTTTATTAAGTAATTTTAGAAAGATATTTACGGTCTATCTATATATTAATAATAAATTAAAGGATAATATAGTTAAAAATCTTTAAAATTAGCTTAAAGAACTAAGTATAAAGTAGCTAGCTATACTTTAAAAAAAGATGAGCTTTTTACTATTTTTAAACCCTTATATACGTTTATATATAGTAATTAGTCCGCTATACCGGCCTAATAAGCGGTAATTAGTCTCCAGTACCGGCCTAGATTAGCAATAATTAGTCTGCAGTACCGGCTTTAATTAGCAGTAAATAGTCCGCGCCCTGTCCCCTTATCCTCACGCCGTAAGGCGTAGCACCTTTTTACGGGTACCCGTAAAAATAGATTACTAAGCATTGTACCTGTTATTATACTTATTGCCAGGCCCTACCTGGCCCTTACGCGGGGGATAAACCCCTTAAGGCCACTGCTTGGCTGCTATTTACTAGCCCGGCTGCTTGTGGCTTCGCTGCTGGCCCGGCTGCTAAGGAGCTGTTGGCCCGGCTGCTAGGGAGCTGCTGGCCCGGCTGCTAGGGAGCTGCTGGCCTAGCTGCTGGCCCGGCTGCTGGCCCGGCTGCCTGTGGCTTAGCTGCTAACCGGGCTGCTTAAAGCTTGGCTGCTTGCCTAGCTCCTGGCCCAGCTGCTGGCCCCTATAGCTTGGCTGCTAAAAAAGGTATAATAATAGGTAAAATGCTTAGTAATCTATTTTTACGGGTACTTATAGAAAGGTACCCGTAGATATTTAAAGACACGGGTGCTTGTGTTATAATACGGCCCCTAGAAAAGGCTATAGCTTACTAAGTATACCGGATTAATAATCTTCTTTGCCTTTTTTTAAAGTATTATACTATAATAGCTTATAGAGCTAAATAGGATATAAAACAAGGCCCGCTTAGCTAAGCTAAGACTATTACTTTTTAAAAGGTAATCCGCTTTCAAAATACAAATAAAAACTAAACGATAAAACGATAAAACCTATATTATTAAGTAAACTAAATTTAATATTACTTAAATAGATTAATTATCCTTAAAATAAAAAAGTAAGAATAAGCAAACTTAAAGACTTTTTAGTTCCTTACTTTTTTAATACCCTTTAGATTAAGCTTATAATAAAGCTACTTTTCCCTTAAGATAATACGCTTAATAGATATTTTTACTATATACTATTAATAAAGTTTAGTTTATAGGCCTTATTTAAAAATCCGCTTTAAAGAATACTAAGTGGTTTCTTAGTTTAATATTATTATTTAGCCTTATTTACTAAAGCCACACTAATTAAAGCGTTTTTAAAACTCTTAATTAATAAAAATAAGCTTTTTATACTTAAGGCCTTATAAACATATTAGATTTTAAGATATATATAAAATTTAAATATAAGTATTTAATAAGAGTATTAAGACTAAGACCTTAATAATAAGCGATAAAAACGTAGTAAGCGATACTTTTAATAAGCGAAACTTATTTATACTTTGCACGTAGATACTAAGATTAAGTATAGCTTTAAGCTTTTTAATAAAAATAGTAATAATATTAAATAAATAATTTCTTAGTCTCTTTTAAGGACTAAAAAGGAAAAATAAGCTTATTAAGCCTAAAATAAAACATTAATTATAAGCCGATAATATAAGGAGATTTAACTTATTAAGACCGCTAAAAGTATTTTTTAATAAAGTTAAAGAAAATAACAAAGCTAATATGTTTTCAGGAGTAAATAGTTTGATTAACTTTATTTACTAAAACGCTAATAAAAGGGAGGCTTATTAAATTAATTTGCTATTTACTTACCCTTTTTTCTTTATAAAATTTAGTAAAATAGTATTATTAAGACCTCTTAATACTAAAATAAAAAGAACTAAGCGAGCTTAGTATAAAACTAAGCTAATAAATCTCCGCCTTATAAAAGCGGGTAAAAGTCCGCTTAAATATAGCTATATAAGCACTTAATAAAAAGCACTTTATTATTTCAGATATAATAATAAGGTTTAACTTTAAGTTTTAAATATCGTGCTTATAATATAGAGCTAATGCCGCGCTTTATTAACTAAACTAATTAATTATAATAATTTACTAAAAGCTAGAAGTCTATTTATTAGAATTCCTATACTATTTAGTAAAGGAAGGATATTAATAAAAAGATTAATAAATATAAGGAAATAATTTTTAGCTATAAGTTAAATATACTTAAGGATTTTGAAAGTACTTATTAATATAAGAAAAATAGGTTTAACTTATACAAAGGCGAGGCTTAATTAGCTATACCTTATATATATTTAAAGGATAGTCCGAGACGCTTTAACTATCTATTAAAAGCTTACTAAGACTATAAGTTATATTTATAAACCACTTAGCTAAGGCGGATATACTATAAGCCTTATAGCGTTTACTAAGTTTAGGAAAAGGCTTATTTAAATAGCTAAGGATATAAACTAAGGTTCTTTAACTTAAAAAAAAGGACTTTTAATACTATATACTTTTTAACGCTAAAACTAAACTAAGTATACTTTATAACGAAGGAAAAAACTATAATAAAGATTAACGATTATTTAAAAGATAAAGACTATAATATAAAAGGAACTTAAACGAATACTTATAAAATCTTAAAGAAAACTAAAATTTATATTATAATAGACTTAATTTAAATAGGCCGATAAAGTATATAGATTTTATAGTAAAGTATTTCCTTTAAAAATAAACTTTATTAATACGTTAAGAATAAAGACCCTATTAACCTTAACTAAGACGTTATTAAATAAAAATATAGCTTAATATAATACGTAGTTATCTAAAAGCTAAAAAGTATTTAAATAGTTAAGGCTTCTCTTAATATTTAACTATTAAGATTTTAAAAGCTATTACGATTTACTTATATACGCTTACTAATCTTTGAAAATGCAAGGCTTAAGATAAGCATTAAAGCCTATATAAATATAAAGGTAAACTAAAGCCTTATTTAAGCTTACTTAATAAAGACCTTTTAAGATATAACTATAAACTATTTTTAACGAATTTTTATTTAAAAAGTAAAAAAGACAGCTACTATTAAATAAGGAACGTTTTCCGTATATATACTAAGAAGGCTAAATAGTAGCTTTATATTTTCAAAAGTAAGGATTAGTACTTAGATAATAAAATGCTTAATAGCTAAAATATTACTAAAGCTAAGAATTTCTAATTTTTTATTAAAAGGACCTAATTAACTTTACGTTAGTTTTATGGATAAAGACTTATAAAAAGATTAAAGCTAAAGTTAAAACAATTTAGCTAGGATTAGTAATATATTACTTAATAATTTGCTTGACTACTATAACAATTTTAGCTAGTTTTAGTTACGCTTTACTTATATAAGTCTAGGTATTACTATTAAGGTAAAATATAATATTCTTCTTTAATAACTTTAAGCTCGCCCGGATAATAATATAGGATTATAAAAGCTTTATGGAGATAAACCGCTTTAAGAAACTATTAGTACTCCGTTAAAGCTAAAAAGTAATGATACTTTTAAACTTTAATAAGTAGTTTTAGCTATATAAGGAGGTTAATACTATTATTCCTTTAGCGGAAGTTTTTATAAAAAACTGAAAAAGAATAAACCTCTTTAAAGACTTTCTATAAAAGGATCTTATTGCGAACTATAAGCTTAAGATCGGCCGAACTAAAGACTTACTTAAACTTGCTACTAATAAAAGCGTTTAAATTTACGCTAAAGACTTTAAATATATATTAAAGGTTGAAAATATCTTTTAATCGTTTCCCCGCCTTTAAAAGAATAAAGAAGTAATATATATAAATAAGTGTAAGTATATATATATTCCCTTAATAAAAAGATAGTAATATTATAAGTCGTATTAAGATTATATTTATTAAGTAATAAAGATAAAAAAGGAAAAAATAGGATATTAAGCTAGCTAATAAAGTTAGGACTACTAAGGCGGGTTTATAAGCTAACTTTATTCGCGGTATTGATATTTATAATATAAAAGACAGAAAAGAAAAAAGAAAAAGGTTAAGTAGTAATATATTTATAAGAAATTAATGCTATTATTACCTTAAACGCTAACGTAATACCGCTTTAAAGCAATATAATTAAATACCTTTAAAGAAAAAAGTTAATTTATATAGTAAATATATAGTTGTTTTTTTATTAATTCTTAGTTTATTAAGACTACTAAGAAAGGTTTATAGTTCTAAGCTATCGCGGGCTAAAAAGATCGCTTATAGTACTTATAGGCTTTTAAACCCCTTAGTATACGTTTAAAGATTTATTAATAATATTTTCTATAAGTTCTTAAAATATATAGCGGCCTATGTTAATAATATTGTTATTTACTTTAATATAGCTAAAAAACACTTTTAATACTTAAAGACAATATTCCGCGCTTTTTATAACTATAATACTACCTTATTTAAACTAAAGTCCTTCTTAATAGACTTATTTATTTAACTCCTTAAATTTAAAGTAAACGCTATCGACTTAATAAATATAAATAAATACGTATAAGCTTTAAGGGATATCGCGTTGTTAAAGAAGATTTAATAGCTTTAAAATAAATAAGCTTTATAAAGTAGCTATACTATATAGTCTTATATTCTTTTAAGGAAGTTAATATACGATAAATATAAAAAAGAGAGCTACTTTAAGTAAGATAAAAAGAAGGAGTCCCCTTAAAAAGCTAAGAATAGGTATAATATACTATAAAAGCCGCTTTTTAGCTTACTTTAAAGAAAGAAAAGGCCTTTATAAATTAAACTCAAAATCTTATTAAGCTTTAAAGAGTTTACTACTTTAACCCCGCTTAATAACTATTTATTTAAATTTACGTATCTTAAGACTTATACTAAAAAGGTATTAAAAACGCCTACGCTAAATGTTTTTATACTAGCTACACTTATATATAAAAAGATCTGTTTAAAAGCTTCTTAATTTTATAGCTTAGTAAATTAATAAAGAAAGTTATAAACGGCTATAACACTTATTACTATAACTAAACTAATTAAGGTAAAACGCTAAAGTAGCTTATCTTAATTTAAAGCTTATTACTTTTATATTATATAATAGTAAAAAACTTTATTACTAGGCTTTTAATAGTTTAAGCTAAATAATCCTTATAAAAAGATCTTATAAAGAACTTTTTTAATACCTTACTAATTATAACTAATAAATTCTTAAAAATATAGCTTTTTATTTTAAGCAATAATTAGTTTAAAATAGAAAACTAAGTTTAAGCATTATATATTTAGCTACTCCGCACTAACTAAGGGATTTCAAAAAGGATAATCTTTAACTATAATATAAAGTTTACTTAAGCGTTTTAGCGGACTTTATAATAAGCCTTTAAATTAAAGCTTTTTATATTTACCGCTTAGTACTTCTAAACTAATAGCTTATTAAAAAGGCGAAACTAAACTATGAAATTGCGCTATTATTCCTTATTACTAATTTCCTAAACTTACACTAAACTAATATACTAGCAGCTTTTTAATTTAGCTTTAATAATTCCTTCTTTTTAGTAATTTATATAGCTTTAAGCGAGCTTCTAATAAAAATAAAAATAAATAGGAAGCTTAAGTTCTTTAATAATTACTTATATTCACGGCCTTAAGATGTTTTATAAAATAAGGCTAAGTTAGCTTTTACTTATACTTAAGCCGCTATAAAAAATAAATATAATAAAAAATACCGCTTATTAACATTAAAGCTTAGTAATTAAGTTTAGCTATAACTTAGTAAAAGTTAATATATTATAAAGAGTTAACAAGCGAAACTTAAAGAGAAATATACTAAGCTATTAAAAGTTACTATTAAAGTAAGATAGCTTATATATTAATTAAATATATAAAGGTCTTTTAATATTTATTTAGTTATCTTAATAATAAAACTACGCTTAGTAAATAAGCTAGCTACGCGCTTAAAGCTAGTTTAAAATAAAACAATACCCTACTTAAATAAGTAAGAAGTTTTACAAATTTTATAAAGTTATATAATAAAAAAAGCAGCGGAAAGCTATAAAGGGAGTTTCTTATAGCTTAAAAAGGCTAGCTAAGTAG
This sequence comes from Ophiocordyceps robertsii, assembly GCA_027405785.1. Taxonomy (NCBI): domain Eukaryota; kingdom Fungi; phylum Ascomycota; class Sordariomycetes; order Hypocreales; family Ophiocordycipitaceae; genus Ophiocordyceps; species Ophiocordyceps robertsii. The sequence continues at coordinate 30,685 of JAPEBW010000863.1, forward strand.
CGATAACTTATAAGTAAACGAAAAAGCGGTCTTCTTATTTAAAATTATAAAAGCCTTAAAGAAAGTATAAAAAAAGTTAGTATTACGGAACACTTAGCGTTTCTTTTACGCTAAGTAGTAAGGCGTAATTTATTTAATTTAAATTTACTAGCCGGAAAGGGAGAATAAGACTTAGTGCTAACTACTAAACGAAATAAGGTAAGGGTATCCTATTATACGGATTTCTTAAGTTAAAACAAGCTAAAAAAGAAAAAAGAAGGAAAGGAAAAAAGTTAAGAGAAAAAGGAAGAAAGACCTCCTTTTATACCTTTTTAAGGCTACGAAAAGGCTTTCCTTTTATATACTTTTATATACTTTTATATACTTTTATATACTAATTTATAACTTATACCTTATATAACTTATAAGGTTACTAAACTACTTCTTAAGCTAATAGAAATAGCTTATACTATCTTTATTACTAGTTATAAGTAATATACGCTTTATTACTTTTAACTAGCTTATAAAACTAAAGATCCTTATTTTAAAACCTTTTATAAGATTTTATTCTCTTTTAAAGGGAAGCCTCTTACCTTAGCTTTATATAAGGTATTAGTTAATTATATAAGGTATTAGTTAATTTATTTAATATTAATCCCGTTAGTACCTAAGGCTAGCTTAAGCCGAATATAGGCATATCTAACTTATACCGCTTATAGCTAATACTAGCCTTCTTTTACTATTAAGCTATATCGTCTCTCTTTATAACTACCGGTATTTACTTTACTAGTTACTCCTTTATATTTAGTGGTATTTACTTTCCTAAATATTAGTACTTTTAGTACTTAAGACTATTAACGGAATAGGGTTTCTATTATATATTCCCCTCTTTAAGGTCTTTTAAAACCTAAAAAGATAAACGTTCCTTTTTTATAAGTTACCCTTTACTTTTAAGAATATATTTTCAATATTTAAAGAAATCCTACTTTGAAAATAGTAACCTTAGGAATTGTTTAAAGAAATTCCTAATCTTTTATCTTTATAGATCTTTTTTAAAGAAAATTCTTATTTAGATTTCCTTTTACTCTTACTATCTAAGACTATAAAGACATCCTAGCTTAAAGAAGCTAATACTTCCTCTTAAGGGTTTTATTAATAAAAATCCTTAACATTTCTTAAAGCATTTTTTAAGTGCTTAATAACTTTCTAAGTTTTATCCGAACTAAGATAGTCCTTTTACTTTACTAAATAAAAGTATTCTTAATTTTATATCTTCTTAGTAAGTATAGCTACTACTATATATTCGCTCTCTTTAACTTTTTCTAAGTTAAGTTCTCTTATTATCTTAGCTTTTTATAAAGTCGGCTTTAGTAAAGATATATAAAAAATAAAGTATATAAGTAAACTAGTTAAAGGTTTTAACTTATAATTCACCTTTCTTATTTTCTTTATAACTTTAAAAAGTCTTATCTTCTTATAATTTAAAGATTTATTAAGTTTATTAGTCTTAAGATTCTTTATTAAAAGATATACTTTATCGCCTTTAAATAAAGGAGGTTTTAAAGACTATCTCTAATCGTAATAATACGATATCTTTTTAGCAATATATTTTAATTTTAATTTTATAAATCCGTATAAGCTAATTAACTGCTTAAAGTTTAATATAGCTTTTTCGGCTATAACTCCTTTAAGTAAAGAAGACTTATAAGCTTTAAAGGTAAAGCTATAATTCGCGAATACTAAAGTATTCTTAATAAGCTTAAAATAAGAGGTATTATACTACGCCTTATAGTATAAGGATAAGGGGATAGGGCGCGGACTAATTACCGCCGGTTAAGGCTAGTATTATAAACTAATTACTGCCGGTTAAGGCCGGTACTAAGGACTAATTACTACTAGTCGGGCCGGTATAATAAACTAATTACCGCATATAAACGTATATAAGGGTTTAGAAATAGTAAAAAGCTTATTTATTTCTTAAAAGCATAGCTAGCTACTTTATACTTAGTTCTTTAAGCTAATTCTAAGGATCTCTAACTATACTATTTATATTAAGTAAAGTAAACCGTAGATATCCTTATAAAATCGCTTAATAAACTAAGTATAAGCCCGGTTAAAAACACTATAAACTATAGTTAGGGAAATCCCTTAAATATCCTTAGATATCCCTTAAAAATCGCGGTAAGGTTTATCCTATATTTTCTAGGGTGCTTTTATAGTTAAAAATAGGTCGAACTATAGTTAGGATATCCCGCGGAAATCCTTAAAAATCCCTTAAAGATACCGGCGGAATCCGCTTAATAGTTTTTATAGTATCTCTTATAGTTAGATATATTATAAACTATAGTTAAGTAGGCTCCTAACTATCTATAGTTATATCCCGGAAACCTTAGCGGGGTCCGACTAGTAATATTCGTTGTATCTCCTTAAGCAAGCCTTTATAGTACGTGCTTTAAGCGTTCTTATCGCGGGGTTTTATAAGGCTTCTTTAAGAGTAAAGTAAGGAGTTTAAGCATAGCCGTTTAAATTCTATAATAACTCCCTTAAGTAAAAAAGAAAAGCTAATATCCTTATTAGTTTAAAGTAAAGATAAAGTAAAGGGGGTGCTAAGTAATAGCTTTATAGTAGCGATTTTACGCTATATTAATAATACGCCGTCTTTATCTTTTTAATAGTTTTATCGGCCTATTTAGCTAATAGTAGCTAAGTAGCTTAAGATAGTTAGTAGGCGGCTTTATTATAAATCTTTGCTTTATATTTAGTTATATAGCTTTATCTTTATTAAGGTAATTAGCGCGTTTAGCTAAAACTTATAGTAACGTTTTTCCGACTCTCTTTTAAAGCGTATATTTAGGCCCTTACTAAGCAATAAGAAGTCTCCGCGCTAAGGTATACTTAAGTTCCTTAGCGGGATATATTATAAAAGACTAGCTTATTTAGGCCTTATTTTATATTATTATCTTACTTACCCTTCTTATGCCGTTTTTTAATCCTCCGCTAAGTCTCCCGTTTTACTTACTAGCTTTATATGCCGCCTATAAGTAAGATATTATATCTTACTTACTACCGCTATCGTAGTTATCCCCCGCTCTTTATTACTAAGCTTTCCGACTTATTATCCTTCTTATATAGCGCTACTACCTACGCCTTTTTACCGATTAACGCGCGTCTAGCTACTAAGAAGGTATTAAGGTAAGGGTACGCTATCCCGCTAATATTAATAAGTATAGTAAATACTAAGGTATTAAACATATATATTCCCGCTTAAAAGCGGGTAATAAGGTCCTTAATAGCCTTAATGCTTAACTTCTCGCTCTTAAGGTTTTAAATATACTTAATAGTCTTAAAGAACCTTTATATAAAAAGGGCCTTAAAGGCGAGAATATAAAGCGCGTAATTAATATAGCTAATAAGGCGGATATTAAAGCTTAAGAACTTTATTGCTTAGGTTAAAGTTAAGTCGCGTTTAGACTTTTCGCGGGCCTATAAGTAGAGCTTAGCATAGTTTATAGCTAAGCGGAAACTCTTAATTATTATAATCTTATCGCTAAAGTATAGGCCTATAAAGCTAAGTCCGTTAAGGATCGTATTAGTTACTACTAATAGCTCCTATAAGATTAGGCGGCGGAATATATCGCGAGGCTAGTTATCGCTATCTCCTCCGGTTAAGGAGGGACGGCGGATAGACTATAGTAAGGCGCTTATACGCCTTTATATAGCTAGGCTAAGCATAGCGGCGGGCGGGAAAAGCGTTCGCTAAGAGGGACTAAACGGGTTCTTAAGGCCTATAGCGGCTATAGGCTAAGAAGGGGATTTTATAGTACGGGCTAGACCGCGTATAAAGCGAGATAAGGTTTTAGCTATAGTCGCTTAAGACGCCGCTATAAACCTAGCTATAAACTAGTTAAGCTAGGCCTCGGATACGTAGTTAAGGATAGCGCGGATATTATTTTAGTCGTTTAGCTAAAGCGGGTTTCCGCTAGCTATAGCGGCTACTATAGATCTTAAGACTATAGCGAGGTTAGCTAACCTTAAGGCGTTAAGTATCGGCTAGTTATTCCGTTAATAAAGATTTCCGGCTACGCCTTAAAAAATATATAGGCGGCGGGGGCTTTTAAATAGTAAGAGCTAGGCGGGAGGTATAGCTAAGTTACCGCGAAACCGGCTATCTAGACCTCGCTATAGTATAAGGCCGGGAGGTAAGTCGTCTAAGTTAAGTATTTAAAGAGGGTAGTATAGGCCGTCCTTTATAGTGCTATAGTTTAAGTCGAATCTATCGGCTTAAGCGCGGCTACGGAAGGCGGCGTAGGTTTATACGGAAGCTTAAACTTAAAGGTTCTAACTTTCGCTAAGGGACTTAAGGCTATAGAGGATAGCTACCTCGTTTCTATAGAGCTTAAAGGCTCGCTTATATCCTTTATATTAAAGGCGTAGGGGCTTATAAGAGAGCGGGCTAAAAAAGTAATTACGGAATAGCTAGTCTTAGCTACGGGAGACGTTAAACGATAAAGAGACTTAAAACGGGAGTATAAGGATCGTAGGCTTAGGGTAAAGAAGGTTATATATATAGGAGTAAGTAAGGTGCGGCGGGCTATAGCTAGCGGTAGAGGGAAATATAGTTATAAAAGGAAGAAAGGAAAGGAGAGAGGGCAGGCAGCGGAGAGAATTTAAATAAGTATACTATAAGGCTAAAAAGGCCTTATTACTTAAGGTAAACGGCGGTATATTATTATTAAAATAACTAATTACTTTAAGCATAGTAAGTTATAGTTTCTTATAACCTATAGTAGCTTTTAGGTCTTATGCTTAAGCCTAACCGCTTAATTCTCTTAGTCGGAGAGTTTCGTATTAAGTTATAAGGGCCGCGTATTATGCTTTTATCTAAACTACTTAAGTAGCTAACTCCTTTTATGCTTTTTTAAAGGCTTTTACGATCTTCGGCGAGAAGACCGCTTTTTCGTTTACTTATAAGTTATAGCTACTTAGCTAGCCTTTTTAAGCTACGAGGAACTCCTTCCTTAGCTTTCCGCCGTCTTTCTTTATTATATAGCTTTATAAGATTCGTTTTACTTCTTACTCGTTTAAGTAAGGTATCCCTTTATCTTAAACTAGTCTTAAGTATATAGCTAGCTTGTCCGCTAAGCGTAGTTATGCTACTAAAATAACCGGATAAATATTAAGGGACTTTTTTATATCTAACCGGTATGCGAGCTATCTTACTTTAGCGGTAACCTTAAACGGCCTAGTACGTCTTTCTTAAAGCTTCGCTAGTCTACTATCCGCGACATAGTAGCTTTTACTAAGCTATAGCTAAACTTAATCGCCGGGCTTAAATTTTAGCGGGCGGTATTTCTTATTATATCTATCCTTTATAGCGGCTTAAGTATAAGTAATAGCTAACTTAGCTTCTTCTTATAAGACTTCTCGGTTTCGTAAGTATAAGTAGTTACTAAAAAACCGGAGGCCGTTATCTATTCTTATCCCTATAATAAGCTTACTAAGAGCCGCGTAAATTACCGTAAAGAAGGAATTATTAAGGCTAAACTAAAAGGCGACTAGCGTATTAGTTTAGCGTAAGTCTAGGAAATTAGCGGTAAAGAATTATAGCGCGATTTTTATAGTTTAGTTTCGCCTTTTTAATAGGCTATCGGTTTAAGGGTGCTAGGCAGTAGATATAAAAAGCTTCGATCTAAAGGCTTGCTATAAGGTCCGCTAAAATGCTAAGGTAAACTTTATATCTTAGTTAAAGATTATCCCCTTCGGAATGCCTTAGTTAGCGCGGAGTAGTTCGGTATATAACGCTTATACTTAGTCTTCCGCTATAAACTAGTTATTGCTTAAGATAAGGAGATATATTTTTAAGAATTTATTAGTTATAGTTAGTAAGGTATTTATTAG
>JAPEBW010000864.1:0-36509 GCA_027405785.1 Ophiocordyceps robertsii
ATTATTATTATTGTTATTATTATTATTATTACTACTACTACTACTACTACTACTACTACTACTTATTATACTAAGCCGCTCTCCTTTAAAAAGAAGTATAATAAGCAAAGTATTATAGCTAAGTATTTTTAAGTTTTTAAAATATAGTTCATTTTCTTATTATTAGTCCTTAAAAGTAATATTATTACTAATATAATAAATATTAAGGATAAAAAACTAACTTTATACTTACTAAGTATTAATAAGTATATTAATTATTATATCCTTAAAGATAAGTATAAAATTTAGTATAAGTACTTTATTAAAAAGTACTCCTTTATTATTAGTTAGCTATAAGCTAAAAATCTTTTTAGCTTAACTTTTCTTAGTATTTAAGCTAGCTTTTTTAGTTATAAGAAAGTTAAAAGCATAAAAAGAACTTTAGTTATAATTAAGACGCTTTAAAAGCAAACCCCTTAAGAGCTAGTACTATATTAAACGTAAGAAAATAGCGCGCTTATTAATTAAGCGTAGCTTTAAAATATTAAAAGAGAGTATTTTCTACTACCTTAATAAATCAGCTATTTAATCCTAACTTAATTAGCTAAGTATAAGAGGGTATAAAAAAACTCGTATTAAATAGCCTAGCTTTAACTCGCTACTTTCGAAGTCCTTATATTTTTATACATCGTCTATAGCATTATATACGGAACTAAGGAGGTTAGGGTAGCTAGATAAAACAAAGATCCGCTTAGACCGAAACTAACCTTAAACTAACTTTAAACACTAATTGCTGCAAAAGAAAAGGATATATAGCTACGGGGTAAAATACTTTAAAGTTAAAATTACCCGGGCTTTAAGACTACCCGAAGTTCGGTCTAGATATATTACTCCGTTCCCTTATATTTATTTTGAAAAGGTGAATCTCCCGCTACTAAATAGCTAGAGATTTTATAAGCACTTACACACTTAATTCTTATGCATTAATTCTAGCTAAATCCTGCCTTCTATAATATCGACTCTTTTATTACGTGCTATAACGTGATTTTGAGATTTCCCTATAATGTCGCTGCTGCTTTAACCTTTAATAGGATATAAGCCTAGCTTAGCTTACTACGTTGGGAAATTAATTGCTTCTTTAACTTAATTTAGAAACTTCGGAGAAAAATATAAACCCTCTCCTTTATTACTTATTTACCCCCTCTTAAGGTTGAACGTTAATTCTACGACTAAATCCTTTTGAATTCGTTCTTAAAAATATCTTAACCTCGATTACTTTCTTTAATTTCTTTTCCTTTTTAGAAAAGTCTTTAGAAATCCCCTTACCTATACTAAAATCTTACCAAATTCCCTCTTCTTTACTAAGACCCCTCCTTACCCTAGGAATTTCCTTAGAATTTCCCTAACTAATCCCTACCGACTTCTTTTATCTTTTAACCCTTTTTTAGTTAAAAATTAACTTTTCTTTACTTACTTATTTTATCTTACTAAAGATATATAAAATAGTAGGCTAGAAGGAAAACGAGTTTTCTAAGTTAGAGGGTAATTTAAATTATATTTTTAAGACTACTAAAATATAAGCAATTCTTATTAAAGAAAAGCTTATAGCTGCTTTTAAGCAAGCTAATAATACGAAGATTAAAGAGCCTTTTACTTTAATTTTCCTATGCTTAGACGACGGTCCCTTAATAAAGATTAAGTTTATAATAACTGCTAAAGATGCTTAAGAAGAGCTATAAAAGCTATATAATCCCTCGAATTTCTTATTAAATTATTTACTTAAAAATAGCTATTTAACTTAAGTCTTTCGGACTTATAGTTGGAAAAGTACCTATATAAGGTAAAAGAAGTTTACGAGGAATTAAAATCTCGAGAAATGGATATTTTACAAGTAGTTCTTATAGCATAGATTTTAAATTTCCTTAGCGGGGAATTTAGAAGCTATATAACTAATATTATATAAAGCCTTTAGTATAATTCTGCCGCCTTTTCCTTAAAGACTCTTATAGCTAGTCTTTTAGCGAAGCTAAAAGGGTAAAGGATATAGAGGACCTTTTAGAGAAAGCCTTTTTACTACGAAGAAAGCCTTAGAAAAAATAGGGGATTTCCTTAAATTCTTATTATAAAGAATGCAAAAAGCTAGGCCATTTAGTAGCAAATTGCTTCTAACTTTACCTTAAAAAAGCCCCTTCTTATTAGTTGCTTAAAGGGAAGAAAACAAATAATTTAAATAGGGTTACTAAAAAGAAAGCTACCGCGAAAAACCTTTCTTCTTCTTTTAAAAAGGAGAAATTAAAAAAGAGGGTAAAAGAGGTAAAATTAAGCAAAGAGGGAGATAAGGTCTTAAATTTAACTAAAATAGACCTTAATATAAATCTTATTAATCTTTCTCGGTTACCCTCTTAAAATAGCGCCTTTTATACCCTTTTTTAAGCCCCTACCCTAAGGGTAGCCTTAAATAACTCTTTAAAGGTAATTTTAACCTTTATAGAGGAACCCCCTTTTAAAGCAGATTTAAAAGATAATAAAGATACTCTTTTAAGACCTTTAAAAGCCTTACTCCCCCGGATATAAGAAATAGTATTAAAGGTAAAAAAAAGGAGGATTTCCTAAATATAGTAAAAAGACTCTTAATTTTATATACGATACTAGTGCTACTAAGCATATAGTTATAAATAAGATTTATCTTATTAACTATAAAGAGATTAAGACTAAAGTCTGTTAAGGAAAAGCTTTCTTTATATTAGTAAAAGAAAAAGGGGATTCAATATTTAAATTCCCGCACTTTAAGACTAAATATACTCTTAAAGATTGTTTTTATATACCTAAAATTAAAGTTAATATAATTAGCTAGTTATATTTTAATAATACCTATGCCTTTATAGGCAATAATAAGGTTCTTTTTTTCAATAATAAAGCGTAGATTCTTATTAAAGTATATCTTAGAAATAAACTTTACTATATTTCTTTAAAACTTTTACTAAAAAAGAATTCCCTTCTTATTACCTCTTTAAAGGCAAAGAATATAGATATTTATACTTAGTATTTACGCTATAAGTATATAAGCTATAGAGCAATTTTAGAAGTATTAACAAGGTATAATAAAGATATAAAGATGCCTTTAAAAGAAGAAAATAAAATAGCATAATACGAGATTTATATAAAGATAAAGGCTACGAATAAGGTAAATAAACAACCTTTAAATAAGACTTACTCTTACCTTCAAAAAATTGTATTAGATATATAGGGGCCTATTAAAACGCCTACTTATTATAAATATTACTATTATATCTCTTTCCTAGATATAAGAACCCGATTTCTAGACTTATACCTCCTTTAAGGTAAGGGGGAAGCTATAAAAAGGTTCTTACAATTGAAAAATAGGGTTGAGAATAACCTAGATAAAACTAAAATAAGAAACGTATTTTCGGATAATGTAAAGGAATTTATATATAAGATAAAAACACACTATAAAAAACATAGTATCTTATTTAATTTTAGCCCTCTTTAAATACTAGAATTAAACGGTAGAATAAAGAAAATAAATCGCACTATATTAAAAAAAGTCCGTTCTTTATTATATATAGCAAGACTGCCTAAATACTTATAGGGTAAAACTATTTTAATAGCTACTTACTTATATAATAGATGTTTATACTTAGCTATAAGTTTTAAAATCCTTATAAAAAAGGGGGATAATATTCTTATATCTTTCGAGACCTTAAATAAGATTAAAACTTTTAAAAGCTTTATTTATTATAAGAATAAGGACATTAAAAATAAGCTAAAGTATAATAAAAACCCTATTCTATTAGTAATCCTAAGTAATAAAAGTGCTAATATCTAGTAAAGTAAATACCGCTAAATATAAAAAAGTAACTAATAAAGTAAATACTGCTAGTAATAAGTTATAACTATTAAAGTAAATACCGGTAGTTATAAAGAAAGACTATATAGCTTAATAGTTAAAGATAACTAATATCGGTTATAAGCAGTATAAGCTAGATACGCTTATATTTAGCTGAAGCTAGCTTCGGCTAGTAATAGGATTAATATCGAATAAATTGACTAATACCTTATATAATCGACTAATATCTTATATAAAGCTAAGGTAAGAGGCCTCCCTTTTAAAGAGGATAGAATCTTTTAAAAGGTTTTAAAATAAGGATATCTAGTCTTATAAGCTAGTTATAAGTTATAAACCGTATATTACTTATAACTAGTAATAAAGATTGCGTAAGCTATTTATATTAGCTTAAAAAGTTGTTTAGTAACCCTATAAGCTATATAAAGTATAGTTTATAAGTTAGTTTATAAAAGCATATAAAAGTATATAAAGGAAAAGCCTTTTAGTAGCTTTAAAAAGGTATAAAAGAAGGTCCTTCCTTCTCCTTCCCTTAACTTCTTTCCTTTCTTTATTTTTTATTTTTTAACTAGTTTAAACTTAAGAAATCTATATAATAAGATACTTTTACCTTATTTAGTTTAGTAATTAGTACTAAGTCTTCTTCTCCCTTTCCTACTAGTAAATTGAAATTAGATAAATTATATAAAGCTACTTATTATATAAGAAACGATAAGGGTTTTGCAATATAAAACTAGCTTATAAGAATCTTTACGAACTTAATAGCTCCGATAAAGAATACTTAGTATTCTTATACTTAGTAAATTCTTTAAGCTATTATATAAAGAAAAACATTTATTATAATTATGTCTATTTAATTATAAATAAATAAAAGAAGCAATATCTACTTTTATAACACTATAGCTAGCTAACTAGTTAGCCGCAAGCTAGTTTAAGGTATTTAAAGCTTTCTTATCCCCTTATAAGTTCTATAAATCATAGTTTTATTTTAAAAATCAAGGTCTAAAACATTATACTAAAGGATTAGCTAAGCTATTAAAGTTTATTACTTTTTTTAAAGCTTATTTTTAATTTTTTCTTACTATAATAAAGAAAGAAGTAGTAAAAGTTATATTTATATTTAATTGCCTATAAGGCCTAGCTATAATATAGTTCGAACTGAGTCTTAAGGACTATATAGATAATAGTCCTAAAGATAGGAATTCCGAAACGAAGAATATTTTTAAGAATTTCGATAACTTTAAAGAAGCTTTATAAAAAACGTTTAAAATTAAAAATAAGCAACAATTAGCAAAGCATAAATTAAAAAGCCTTAAGTAAGTTAGGTTTTTATCGCTTATATAGCTCGACTTTAATCGATAACGTTTAAGCTAAAATAAGAAGACGATGCCTTTATAGCGACTTTCTATAAAGGTCTTAAAAAAGAAGTTAAAGACGAAATCTACCGCTTAAATAGGGTAAAGACGCTATTAGATTATATTAGTCTAGCGGTCTAGATAGACGATAAGCAGTATAAACGCTTGTAGTGAAAAAGGCACCGTTTAACTCTTAGTAGAGTTATTAAGAAAAATAATAAAAGGCGATAGCGCGACTTAAGTAACGCTATAAACTTAAATACTCTTAAAGCGAGCCCGTTAAAGCCCGGTAAAAAAGCTATTTAATGCTTTAACTATATAAAGAAATGCTATATCTTAAGATATTATATTAAGAAGAGGGATTCCTTTATAGGAAGGAATATACCTATTTCTAAAAATAATACCTTCTTAACTTATAATCCGCGATATACTTTACTACTACCTTTTACTAAAAATACTAAAATCGATGCTAAGCTTATTATACTAACACTTAGTCCGTTTAAGACTAGTTCGCTTATAAAGGGTCTTTATAAAGAAGAACTTAATAAAGAGATAAAGATAAAAGCTAAGAGCTTAGACGATTAGTAAAGGAATGCTTTTAAGACTAAGGATAATTATAAGTATAGAACTTCTTTATAAACTATAAACGAAAATAATAAAAACGCTCCTTATTTTAATATAAACGTTATACCTTTAAATATAAAAGAAAGCTATAATCCTAAAGACCTTAAATTTAAATAAAATAAACGATAAGCCCTCTTTTAAGAAAGAAGATAATAACAGGCCTTATACTTCTTTTATAGGATATCTTTATATAGTTATTACTATTAAGGATAGGGCCTTAAAGTGGCTTTCTTAGATTAAATACTATAAAGATAACTGCCTTATATACCTTTTAGATAAGGAAGAAAGCGGCTAGTTTCTTAAACTAAGGAAGACTTATAATAAACCCGCTATAACGATTAAAAAGCTTATTTCCAATACTAAGATCTTTATAGAAAGCCTTAAGGAGGATATTAAAGCTAATAAAGAAGAACTTATATAAGAAAATACTAATAATTAAATTAAAATCGAATAACCTTTACTCTTTAAGTAGTATAGTAAAATAACTATTAAAAACCTTTAGGATAGTAACTTAGCTTTAACGAATAAGATTATAAAGCTAGAGGAAGATTATTAATCTCTTTTTATATATATTACTAATCTAATTAAAGATAAAGACGATCTTAAGAAAAAGAACGACTAGCTAGCCGATAAGCTTAAGGAAAATACGGAGTTTCTTAACCTAGCTATTAAAGATACGTTTAAACAATATAATAAGTATCTAAAGAAACATTATAACTAACGCAATAAGATTAATAATTAAAAAATGCTATATAAGGCTAAGCAATTTTTAAATAATATGCTTAAAAGCTAACTTAAAGCTTAATAAGAGGAAATTAACGAATAAAAGCGATAAAAAGAAATAAATTACGGAGAAGGTATTAATATTATTAGTAAAGCAGTTAAGAACTATAAAGCTAGTTAGAACTTAGTTTTTAAAGCTATTAAGCAGCTTAGCTACTTAAATAGGCTAATTCCGTAAAAAGAATTAAGATCTTTTAAGAAGTCGGTAAACGAGGTAAAAGACTAACGAGCTTAAGAATAATCAAGCTATCTCTTAGTAAAAAGAACTTACTTATATTAAATAATAATTTTCGAAGTATAAATATAACCCTTTTATTAAAATTAAGAGGACATAGCTTTAATATATTAATAGATTGCAGTGTAATAAGTAGCTATATTTCCCTTATAATAGTAAATCGTTAAAAATTACGTTATAAAAGAAAAGACGAGCCTTATATACTTCTTTTAATAAAAAGATTACCCTTTAAGTATAATAATAGTAAGATTATACTAAAAACCAATCCTTTTAAGTATATAATTAGGATTTATAACTTTAAAGATTCCTTTAACGTCTTAGCCGTTAGCTATAATATTATATTAAGACTACCCTTTTTAGAAAATTATATCTTATAATAAATTAAGATAAAGGCCTTTTAAGGTTTAAATATAATACCTTAAATATTCCTCTTTATAGTCTAATAAATAACGACCTTAAAACAAAACCCTTAAGTAATTTAAATATAGCAATACTTAACAATAACTATGTAAAGAGAAGTAATAATAAGGATAATAAAGCTTCCTATATAAATATAAATATCGCACCTATAGATATTATAATAAATAATAGTAAAACGACTAGTATAACTAAAGGTAATACGACTACAACTAGTATAACTAAAGATAATACGACTACGACTAGTATAATATTTATAAAAACGACGCCGAATATTTATAAAGAAACTAAAAGCCTTAAGATAATTATAAAGCTACTTTAAATTTATTAGAAGAAAATCTATTAAATACCTTAAAGGATATTAAGTAGCTATACCTTAAGAAAAAAGATAAGATTAAGAAACGGAATAAGAAAGAGATTAAGAATAAAATGTATAAAAATAGCTTATAGCGTTTAGAAGGTATTATTAACTTAAACTACCTTAAAGAGTAAATATAGTATACGAAACATTTAAAAGGTACTATTAACTTTAAATACTTTAAAGATCGTTAGTTAAAAACACTTAAAAATATACTAAAGAGATATTTTAATATATTTACGCTATTACTTAAAGATAGGCTATTACTATAAAGTAGTTAGAATTACGAAGTTAAGTTAAAAAAAAGCTTTAAGCTTAGATTCCGTTAGATATATAACTGAAATAAGAAGTATTTAAAGTTATAAAAAGAAAATGTTAATAAAAGCGTATAAAAAGGTTAAATTAAAGAGTTTAAATAAAAATATAAAGCTCTTATACTATTTACTCTAAAAAATAGTAAAGATAAAGAAAAACTCGACTTTATATCGATTTTAAAGAGATAAATAATAATATAATAAAAGATCGGACTCTATAACCTCTTATAAGCAAAATAAAAGATAGATTAGCTAATAAGTAGTAGTATACTAAGGTTTACCTTAAAACTGCTTATAGTTAAATACGTATTAAAGAAGGAGACGAATTTAAAATAGCCTTCGGAACATAATACAGACTTTATAAATTTTTAGTTATACCTTTAAGATTAACTTATATACTAGCAACTTTTTAAAAGAGAATTAATAATATACTAAATTCTTATTTAGACTAATTCTATACGGCTTATTTAAATAATATTATTATTTATTTTAATACGCAAAAGCAATATTATAAAAAAGTAAATATAGTGCTAAAAGCGTTAAAAAAAGCTAGCTTCTATATCTTACCGGAGAAATACAGCTTTTATATATAAAAAGTAAAATTCTTAGGGTATATAATTACTCTTTTTTATAAAAGGATAGACTTATAAAGATTTTTATAATTAAAGATTAGCTAATTCCTATAAGTATTAAGGAAATTTAAAGCTTTATAGGATATATAAATTATTATAAGAAGTTTATATTAGACTTTTTTAAGATAATTATACTATTATTATCTATATTAAAAAAGGCTTAAACGGACCCTTTTAAGTAGAACTTAAAAGTAGATAAATCTTTTAAAAACTTTAAGGATTCCTTAATAAAGAACCTATATTAAATATAAATAAGGAGCAAATAGGTATAAAAGATATTAAGTATATAGCTATAAGTAAAAGGATTATAGAGATGTAAAAAGTGTGCGAAAAGGTAAAGGAATAGGTAAGATATATATATATAAGGTTAATAATCTATTTAAGGTAAAGGGGAGACTAAGGCCTCCTTATATAGACAGTTTTTAAGCTATAAATAACTTAAGTAATTTAAAAAAGAGCCCCTTATTAAGCGCAGTTATATATAGTACGCTAATAGCTATTATTAAGTTATTATTATATTTATAAGCCTAGGGATTAATTCCGCAAGGAATACGAGGTAGCGTAACGACTTAGCACGGATTATATATATAATCTCTATATACACCTCTTCCTAATCTGCTTATATCTTGCTTATATATACGCGAAATAATATGAAAGAATATATATAGTATGTAGAATTATATAGCGGATTTAATGCATATTTTAGCGTACTTATATCGCGTATTCATTATACTGTATTTAGCCTATAAGCTGCGAGAGAGAATATTTTACTCCCTTATAGCCTCTTTTAAAGGGTACTTATAGTATATAAGTGCGCTTTAGATATATTAACTAAAGTAAAGTAAAAAACATTTAAAATAAAGAAAGAATTCTTTCTTTATAGCTTAAGAAAATCTATTTTTTATAGTAAAAAACCTAAAGCTTTTAATCTATCTTAAAAAGAAAAACTTATTATTTATTATTTAAGTAAAACCTCTTTATTTTATTTTCTTAGGAAACCTTTATATAGGTAAAATATAAGAAGACAGTCTCGCGATACTACTAATTAAGTAGTAAAGATAGTAGATAGTACGATAGGTTGTGGTATTGCTTAGCTGCTTACTTTATTATAAGACTAAAGCTTATAAAAGGGAGAGTCTCTTAGCTTTAGTCGCGGGGGCCTGTCGACTACTTATTAAGTCGGGACTAAAAGCGGGGCTTCTTACTTAGCGCATTCCCCGCATTTAGTTAGCCTATGCTATTAGTACTATTCTTATATAAAAACCTTAGGTTATATAGAGGAAAGCTAAAGAAAGTAAGGAATAGCTAAAAACCTTTATTATAGGAATTTATATTATAACCTCTTTAATTTTAAGTAAACTTCGGAATTTATTAAATAGTATAAAACCTAATCTCTTAGTAAATAAATCTACTATATAATCTTTAGATTTAATATAATAAACCTCTATTTTCTTTGCTTTAATACTATTACGTATAAAACTATATACTAAGCCTATATGTTTTCTTAGCTTATATAATTTAGGATTATTTGCTATTTTTAAAGCAGACTTATTATTTACAAAATTTATATAGACTTTACTTTTAAGTATAATTATAGAAATTCTATTTATTATAGTATTAAAATAGCTACATAAATATAAAGCTTCTTTATTAGCCTCCTTAAGGCCTCTATATTCGGCCTTATATATAAAAAGTGCTATAGAGTTTTGCTTTTAGCAAGCCTAGCTTATAAGGTTATTATTTATAAATAAATAGTATCCGGAGACTAACCTACGGTTTATAAGATCGCTAGCTTAATTAGCATTAGTATAGGCTTTGAAAAATAGCATATTAAATGCTATATTATAGTTATAGTATACCTAGGCTAGGATATTTATTTAGATCTTTTTAGATCGTATTTAGTGCTTTAAAATATAGTATTTCTAGATTAAAAGCAAATCTAGCATATAATATTACTGCGTATAATATATCTAGCCTTAAAAACAGTGCTAAAAAAATAGTAAGCCTATTTGCATTTAATATAATAGGATGTCTTTTTTAATAGCTATATAGTCTTTTATTTTATTTTATTTAACTCCTTTTATAGCAAGGGTTTTAAAAGTTCTTATATTTTGTTTATTAAATTCCTTTATCTTATTAAGGGTGTATTTTTCTTAGGATATATATATATGCCTTTTCGCTCTATTTATCGTTATAGTTATTCCTAAGAAGTCGTTTACTTCGCTTAAAGATTAAATCTTTAACACCTTACTTTTTCTATTAATTATATAAGTAATAGAATCCTTTATAAGCTTAAAGAATAGAAGATCGTTTACGTAAACTAATATAGCTATATATAGCTTATTATTTCTTAATACCCCTTCGTTTATAAGTAGGCAGGAAAATCTTTACTCGCTTAGGACCTAAAATAACAAATTATACTAAAGTATCGGACTTTATTTATACCGTATAAAGCTTTCTTTAATTTTACAACTAGCTCTTTATTTTTATTAATCTACTTATTATTTTTATTTTTATACTTAAGGTCTTTATTTATAATATAGTCTTTATAACCTTATAGTATATTTACATATGTTTTTATATTTATATATATATATATAAATGCATTTTTAATATCGTATTATAGTATTTGCTTATTATTAGTTATAACTAGCATTAATAAGAGTTTAGTAGACTTAGGTCTAGCGGTTATAAAAAAGGTTTTAATATAGTTTAAGCCGTATATTTACTTATAGCCTTATACTATAAAGCGAGCTTTATACTTAGTTATATTATTTTTATTATTCTTTTTTATTCTATAGACTTATCGGCCTCCTAAAGCCTCCTTATTACTAAGAAGCTCTTATATTTCCTAAATATCTAAACTTATAAGTTCGTTTAGTTTAGTTAGTATAGCTTTATCCTCGTCTTTTGCTTATAGACTATTTATAGCCTACTTATAAGTAGTAGGCTTTATAAGATCTTTATTTCCTTTTATAAAAAAAATAATATATTTTATATTATTATTATTAATTATAATATTATATATAGGGTATTTTATAAAATCTTTATAGTATTTCGTAGGCTTCTTAAGTATTTCTACTTAAATCCTTTAATTCTTTTACTAAGTGTTGTTATTACTAGTACTATTATCGCTAGTATTATTATCTATAGTATTATTGTCTATATTACTAGTATTTTTAGTATTTATATTATTATTACTTATATTTATATTGCCAGTATTTATATTACTAGTATTATTAGTATTAGTATTCCTGCTATTATTATTATTATTATTATTACTAATATTGTTATTTTTAGTATTATAGTTATTTAGCAGCTTATTTAAAGAGGGCATATTATTAAAATAAGTATATTTCTCTTTATTTAAGAAGTTCTTTTTTAGTATTGTTATATCTTTAAAAATTATTACTTTTCGTTTAGAAAAGTTATATATTTTATAAGTCGTATCTTTATAGCTTATTATTGCCCTTTTAGAAGCTTTAGGCTTTAGTTTATTATAAAGGGTTTTATTCTTATAAAATATAGTGCTTTTAAATACCTTTACTTTATCTAAGTCTTTTAAACTTTAAGCTATATTATCCTTCCTTTCTATAAGGGATAAAAAGCTTATAGCAGAATGCGGGGACCTATTATATATATATATAGCTGCTAAAATAGCCTTACTCTATTAGTATTTTCGAAGGTTTAAGGTAAAAAGCATAGGTCGGACTTTATTAAGTATAGTTCTATTTATCCTTCTTATTTTACTGTTAGAAAAAGAGGTATATATAGGACTTATACTAAATATAAGACCGTGTTTTAGGCAGTATAGTTTTATATTATATATAAATTCCCTTATATTATTTAAGAAAACTTCTTTTATAGTAGTCTTATTTATATTATTTTCTAATTTCTACTTATATTCTAAGAATTTAAGCAGACATTCTGCCTTACTTTTTATAAGAGATATTCTTAGATATCTAGTTATAGCATCTAAAAAGAATATAAAGTATGTGTATTTATAATAAGTAAGGGGTTTTTAAAGGCCCTAAATATTAGTATATATTTTATTTAAAAAGAGATATTTTCCTTTTAAAGGAGTCTATTTCTTTTATCTATTTATTTAGCTTTTATATAAGCTTTATATTGCTTTATCTTTATTATATTAGCTTTATTTATATTTATATTAAAATACCTTTTTCTTAAGTACTTATATAATAATTTATAATTTATATATCCTAGTCCTTTATACTAAAAAAGTATATTTATAGTCTTCTTTTTATCTATAGACTTTTTATCTTTATTTATAAAGGTATTGTTTATAAGTATATTATCTATAAGTATATTGTTTATACATATAATATTATTTAAAGATATATTGTTTATAGGTATTATTACGGGCTAGGCCCTAGATTAAGCCCGGGCTGCGCCCGTGCAACCGACCCTTAATAGGCGTGGTTAATTAACTAGCTAGCAGCTTAGTTAATTCGTCTTCTTTTGCCCTGCCGCCGTCTAACGTAGTGGTTTAATTAAATGGCTGCCCCGCAGCAGTAACGAACAGTAGCATAACCACTGCTTTAGCCCCGTTAGGGCCGACCCGTTATAGTTAACTAAGCTACAATAAAGGGTCTTAGGTTCGAGACCTGCCGACGCACCGGCAAGCGACGTTCGGCCTAGGCTTATAGCCACGAGAGAGCTGCCGGCTAGGGGAGACGACCTATCAGCCCCGCCTAGGGGTGGCGGGGGTAGAGAGGGGGTAGTGTTACGGGCTGGGCCCTGGATTAGGCCCGGGCTGCGCCCGTGTAACCGACCCTTAATAGGCGTGGTCAATTAACTAGCTGGCAGCTTAGTTAATTCGTCTTCTTTTGCCCTGCCGCCGTCTAACATAGTGGTTTAATTAAATAGCTGCCTTATAGCAGCAACAAACAGTAGCATAACTACTGCTTTAGCCCCGTTAAGGCCGACCCGTTATAGGTATATTGTTTATAAAGCTTTTTATATTATATATTTTTTTATTTATTTAAAAGCGAGTCTTTATAATTATAAGAATATAATAAAGGCCGTTATTAATAAAGCCTTATATAAATATATTTACCTCTTTATTTAAAAGAGTTATATTATCTTTACTTATTAAATTAAAGGTATTATAAAAAGATAATTAGGTTATTATATTAATACTAATTTAGGGTATATAAAGGCAGTTCTTTAATATATATCGTATATTGCTATTAGGAAATTTAAAATATAAATTTCCTACGCCTTAAAATATAATAAAAGACGCTTTTTCTTAAGTAATAGTTATATATATATTTTTATAAGAAGAGAGGAGTGATTTATTATATATAAGATACTTAAAAGTCCTTATATTAAAGATAAAGTTATATATATTCCTTTTTTTATTTTTTTAATATTTTATCTACCTTGAAAATAAATTAAGAAATAAAGGAAAGAAGAGGCTTTAAACCTCTTAGAATATTCCTTATATTAGCTTTCCTTTTCTTTTTTAAAGAGGTATATAAAAGAGGTATATATAAAAGGGGTATAGAGGGTATAGAGGGTATAAAGGGGATAGAGGGTATAGAGGGTATAAAGGGTATATAGGGTTAAAAAAGAGGGTTATTTACCTAAGCTAAGAAGTCGGAAATATAAAGTATTTCTTTAAAGGGAGAGGACTTTTTAAAGGAGGAAACTCGTCTCTTTTTTCGGCCTTTAACTACTAGTTTTCTAGTAACTAAAACTCTCTCTTAAGAAGACTCTCTCGAGGAGGGTATAGGCGTAAAACGCTTATTATTTCTATTTAAATAGTCCCGAGAAGGTTTAATCGGAAGGGGCCTTTTATAAGAGGAAGAGAAAGAAGAAGCTTTTAGTTTAAAACCTACTACCTTTACCTTATCTTTATTTTCCTTAAGCTAAAAATAGTTTTTTATAGCATGGCCCTTTTTCTTATGATTTTTAAAAAAAAACGGGGTTTTTACTATATAAAAAGAATAGTTAATTAAAAGAGGGACCTTTTAAAGCTTTAATTCTTTTAAACTTATCGATTAAAGAGGGAGAAAGTGATTTTAAAGTATAAGCTTAGGCGTTATCTTAAAGAGCTTTAGAAATATTAGTTATAAAGCTAAAATAGGAGCTATTTAAGCATTTTAAAATCTAAGTAATAATTACTACCTTAGAGATTTTAATTTCTTATATATTTAGCTTATCGAAAAGCTCTTTTTTCTTTTTAAGATATACCTTAATCGAAGTATAGGTTTTAAGGGTTATTTTAAATAAATCGTTTTTAAAAAGAAAATTTAAAGTTAAATTTACTAAGTTATAAAGGGTTTTTAAAGCTTCTTAAGCTAACTTTTTAGTTATATAGTATTTTATTTAAGAGAGAGGACTATCCTTAACTATAAGACGTATAAAGGTAAGAATTTCCGCGGATTTAGTATATAGATCTTAAAAGACGGCTTTAGCGGCTTTCTCCTAAATAAAAACGGATTTTATTCGGAGTAACTAAGAGGAATAATTCGAAAAACCTTTTATCTTACTAAATTAGTAATCGTTCTTAGTAGCTATATTTTTTATAGATTCTTTCGAGAGGTATTCCGGTATAAAGATCGATTAGAAAAGGAGGAGTAAGAAATATTAATTAAAGGGATATTAATTAAATAATATATTAAAAAGAGTCTAAAAAGTATAGAGAAATTTATATTTAAAAGTGCGTTCTTCATTGCGTAGTGGGAGATTTTTAAGGGGTTTGTTTGCTAGTTTTTTAGATCTTAATAGCTAATTAAAAATCGAGGAGTATAGGGGAGAGATTATAGAAAAGTGTTAAGGACTTTATATAAAGTAAGCAAAAAAAGAAAAGAGCTATTAAAAAGCGCGTTTTTTATTATTTAAGAAAAGGTCTTTATAAGGTTTTTTATATTCGATATAGTCCTAAAAATATAGTTATAAAAACATAAAGTATAAAAAGGAGGAGGAGAGGGGAAAGCTAAAGAACTAAGTCTAATAAGATATCGGGAGAATTTTAAGGAAAATACCGTTAATAAGCGTAACTATATAGAGAGTAGGAAAGAGTTTTGCTAGAATTTCCCGATAACGTAATAGTCGGAAAAACGTTAGTAGGGGTCGGGGGTAAGTCCGGCTTAAAAGGAAGCCGGGCTTATAACTAATTAAGTAGTAAATTAGTATAAAAGAGAGTAGGTATATAGTTATAGATATAGGGATTATACAGATATAAAGAGTGTGCGAAAAGGTAAAGAAGTAAGTAAGATATATATATATAAGGTTAATAATCTATTTAAGGTAAAGAGGGGACGAAGGCCTCCTTATATAGACAATTCCTAAGCTAGAAGTAACTTAAGTGATTTAGAAAAGATCTCCTTATTTAGCGCAGTTATATATAGTAGGCCGATATCTATTATTAAGTTAATATTATATTTATAAGCCTAGGGATTAATTTCGTAAGGAATACGAGGTAGTGTAGTAACTAAGCACAGATTATATATATAGTCTCTATATATACCTCTTCTTAATCTGCTTATATCTTACTTATGTATGCGTGCAATATTATAACAAAATATGTATAGTATGTAAGGTTATGTTACGGATTTAATATCTATTTCAGCGTATTTATATCGCGTGTTATTTATACCATAATTTGCCTATAGGCTCCGGGAGAGTATATTTTACTCCTTTATAAATAGTCTTAATTTAGCTAGCTAGAAAAATACTATGCTAAAGAAAATAAACTAACTAATAAAATATAATACTTAGGAATTTGCCTATCTCCTTAGCAATAAGGACGCTTTAAGTTGCTTATTATAAAATCGAAACGGCTATGCTTAGACTCCTTACTTTACTTTTAAGGAGCCTTATAAAACCTTATAATAAGAATGCCCGGAGCATATACTATAAAAGCTTGCTTAAAAAGATACGATATATATTACTAATCGGACCCCGCTAAGGTTTTTAAGATATAACTATAAAGGTTTTAAAGCCTATTTAGTTATAGTTTATAACGCTTTTAACTATAAAAGATACGATAAAAACTACTTAGCGGATTCCGCTAATATCTTTAAGGGATATCTAAAGATTCCCGCGAAATATCTTTATTATAGTTTAGCTAATTTTAAACTATAAAAGCACCTTAAAAGATATAAGATAGACTTTCTCGCGATTTTTAAAGGATATTTAAGGATATTTAAGGGATTTCCTTAACTATAGTTTATAGTATTTTTAACTAGGCTTATACTTAGTTAATAAGTAATTTTATAAGGATATTTATAGTTGATTTATATACTAATAATAGATAATAAGATAGTATAATTAAAGATTCTAAAAATTAGCTTAAAGAACTAAGTATAAAGTAGCTAGCTATGCTTTAAAGAAAAGATAAGCTTTTTACTATTTCTAAACCCTTATATACGTTTACGTGCGGTAATTAGTTTATTATACCGGCCTAACTAGCAGTAATTAGTCCGTAGTACCGGCCTTAACTAGCGGTAATTAGTCCGTAGTACCGGCCTTAACTAGTAGTTATTTGTCCGCGCCTTGTCCTCCTATCTTAACGCTATAAGGCGTAGTATAGCCGTTAGGTTTATACTATTAAGAAGAATAGTTAAAATTAAATTATTAAATATAAAGCCCGTTTTATAACTTTGTGATTTAAGTAAATATACGGCTTAGATTACTTAAAGATCTTCTTAATAACGTCTAAACCTAAATTTACTAAAATTCTTCTTCTTTTAGTAGTTTTAAATAATTATTAAGCTATATAAATAGATATTATAAATGCTTATATTTACGCCGATATAGATTTTAAAGTATATATTAATCTTTCTATATGCTATAAATAATATGCTTAAGAAGACTATTATACTAAGAATAGATCTTATTATAGAGGAAAAGGGATAAATCTATCGAAATTTATAGACCTATATAATAAAGATTTAATAAAGGCAAAGGTAAAGAAAGTATTATCCGGTCTTAAACAAAGCTTTAAGCTTGAGTATACTTATTTAAAAGATATACTAAAGAAACTTTTATCTTTTCCCTTTTTCTTAAAAGAGGGGGTTTTAATAAATAAACGCTATTAAATTGCTTTAGCAATCTACGTGAATAACTATCTTATAGTAAGGCCTTTTAAAACTATAATAAAAGAAAGACTATTTAAAGAATTAGCTAAATACTTAGATTTTAGAATACTAAGAGATATAAAAGACTTCTTAGGTCTAAATATATAAATTAACTAAGATAGAAAAGAGCTATATATATCCTAAGAAAAATATACCTTAAATAAAATAAAGGAATTTAATAAAAAAGCTATAAGAACTTTTAATACGCCTACTATAGTAGGATTGAAGGTAGTAAAAGCTAAGGAATTACCCTTAAAAAGGTAATATTATATTTTTAGAAAAAAGTAAGATCTTTATTATTTCTAGCCTTATTTATAAGGCTAGATATCTTTTATTTAGTTATATCTTATATAAGATTCGCTGCTAAACTAAATAATACGTATATAAAGGCTTTAAATACGATTTTAAAATATCTAAATAAATACCTTAGCCTTAAAATTAAATATACGTATAATATTTTTAAGACTTTTTCTATATAAAAGGTTAAACTAATACTAGTTAGGCCTTAGATTAAATAGACGCCTGCTTAGTCTTTAGGTACTGTTTTTAAATACATAATAACGTTATAAGTTAGGCTTATTTTAAGCAAAAATTAGTTGCTCTCTTTATATAAAAGGCAGAATATATAGACCTTAAGGAAGCTATAAAAGAAGCTCTTTATTTAAATAGTCTCTTTACTACAATTACTAGAGATTTATTTATTAAGATCTTAAATAGTATTCCCCCTATTTTAATAGATAATACTGCCACTATTAAATTAGCAAATAATCTAGAATCCTATAAGCGTACTAAATATATACATGCTGCATATTATTATACGACAATAAATATAAGGAATGAATAAATCAGGGCCTTCTATATTAAATTAAAATATAATATAGCTAATATCTTTATTAAAAAAATAAGTCTTACTTTAATTAATAAGTTTAAGACCGGATTATTCTTAGTATAAGAAGTCTTATAAATAAAAGGAATTCTTAAGGTTATTGTTTTACCTTTTTTACCTTTCCTCTTACTAAGTTTTTTTCTTTTTAAAGGTTTCTTAAATAAAATTAAAAAGAACTAAGTTTTTAGATTATTTATAATTTTTTTTTTCAAGACTAAGTTTGCTTACTAAGCATCCTTAGCTAATAAAACTATAGATTTTTCCCTTTATAAGGTTTTTTCTATTAGTATATACCTTAAAATACTTTTTCTTAAAAAGAAAGGTTTTTTATATATTTTAAGTATAAAAAAGGTTCTCTTATATAATTAAAAGACTTTACCTAATATATATACTAGCTTAATAAATTAGTAAATAGTATATAAATCTCCCTTTTAAAGGAGGCTATAAAAAAGTAATTTTTATTACCTAAATAAATTAGCTATTTTTCTTTACTTAATTAACTAAGCATAAGGGGGTGTATAAATTAAAGAAAAACATATATTAAATGGCCTAGCTTGGGCTCGTCATTTTCTACGTCCCTATGTTCTTATACGACATCTATAGCATAATATATAGAACTAAGAAGGTTAAGGTAGCTAGATAAAATAAAGATCCGCTTAGATATAAACTAACCTTAAACTAACTTTAAACATAAATTGCCGTATAAAGAGGGGATATATAGCTACGGGGTAAAATGCTTTAAAATTAATATATCTTAGGCCTTAAGACTGCTAGAAGGCCGGTCCGGATATATTACTTAGTTCCCTTATATTTATTTATAAAAGGCGAATCTCCCGCTACTAAATAGCTAGAGATTCTATAAGCACTTACGTACTGAATTCTTTATTAATTAATTCTAGCTTAATCCTGCCTTATATAATATCGACTTTCTTATTACGTGCTCTTATATAATCTCTCGATTTCCTTATAAATTTGCTGCTGCTCTAACCTTTAATAAGTATAAAGTATATTAGCGATATAAAAAAGGTATTAAATAAGTATTAATTAAAAAATAAAAAAGCGCGGAAGACTTAATAGTAAAATAATTATAAAACAGTTAAAAAGTAAGAAAAGGTATAAGGATATATATAATAATCTTTTAATTAGCGTATTACTATTAATATATAGGCGTAATACTTTTAACTACCTTAAGGTTATTAATATTATTATAACTTTATATATAACCTTATATATTAAATTTTTTATTTCTTTATATATAATAACTAAGTATATATACTACTATATTTTTATTATTTCTACTAATATAATAATACTAAAGAAGAATATAATTAAAATATTATATTATTAAATCTTTTATAAATAATATACTAAATATACTTTTTATTAAATAGCTAAAAGTATTAATTATAAAGGAGAGACATTTATAAAAATAGTATTATACATATAAGCTAACTAAGTATTAAGAATATACTAAGTTAAAAACCCTGCTTTTAGTTTTAACTTAATAAGTAGTTAATAAGCTTTTATAATTAAAGCTAAAAAAAACTTTCTTTTTTATAAGCTTTAGTTTTATAATAAAGTAAGTAGCTAAGTAATATTATAACTTATTATATTATTTATTATCTTTACTACTTAATTAATAGTATTATAAAGCTATCCTTTTATATATAACTATATTAAAGTCTTTTACTTATAAGGTTATAAGGACTTAAGCTATAGCTTAAGCCTTATTATATAAGGAGGGCCGGGTCTATATTTATAAGCATAGACCCGCTATATAAAAGCAGGCTCTTTATAGCTTATTATTATAATACTACGGACAGCACTTATATACTAGCCTTTACTTACTTTATAATAGTATAAGCTATTAATTATAATCTTATTTAATAGTATTATAGCGGGAGCTCCGCCTTAAGCGGAGCGGGATAATACCTTTATTATAAAGTTATTACGGAACGCCTTAAAGGCATTAAAAGGTATGTCGGCTAGCTAAAAGGTTAACTTCCTTACTATACTAAAAAGGCCGGCTATAAAGCGTATTTTAACCCTTATAGTATCTACTATGCTAAGAATAGCCTTTATAGTTATAATAGTATAAAAGCCGCTTTTATAGAAGATATAAAAGAAGAAGCTAAAAACCTTTTACTTTTTTTTAAGCTAGCTATAAGCAAAATGCTATATTAATAAGAAATACGGCTTTAATAATAGCTAGAGCGCTATTTAGTACGCTCTTTAATATATGCTTTTAAAGCCTTTAATATAGAAGATCGCGGGCTTTTTAGAAAAAAGGGGCTCTAATAGCTCTTAAGACCTTTAAAACTTTTTTTAGTACCTTATCTACGCTTTTAGCAATATATAAGAATAGGAAAAGGCGTAAGATAAGCTATATACTTTTAAATAAAAGGATGAAGAAGGTTTTAAAGAGTTCCTCCTTAAGTTAAAAGGAACCTTATTTTAAGCAGCAGGTATTATAATATAGGAAGATAGCGTAAAGCTAATATAGCTATAGAATTTAATTATCTTAGCGCTCCGCAAGCTACTTATCTTAATTATTATACTATTTATATATAGCGAGTATATTAGCCGCCTTCTAAAAGTAGCTTAAGGCTATAAGCAGACGCTTTGCTTTTAAAAGTTATAAAAGCGCACTTTATATAGCGGGGATAAGGTTACCCCTTTTTTATAAAACGCGCTTATTATTAATATTAATAACGATACCTTTATAACCGTAATAAGGACTAACTATATAAAATGCTTAAAAAAGACATTTACGACCTTTTTTATATTAACGGGCTAGTCTTCTTAATAGCGGGCTAAATAGGTTTTTAGCGATAAGATTTAAAAACGGCATGCTAGTAGCTAATACTTACGCTATAAAGCAAGCTCTTACTTTGCTATAAAGTGCTTATATAAGCCGGCGAAGTATCTTTTTATAAGAATCCGCTTTATAGCAATTAATATATTACCTTAGCTTACCTTAAACGATAAAGACCCCGCCCCCCTTAAGGTAAAAGGAAAAGAATAGCTTTAAGGTAAAAACAGGCCTTAAAGCTATAATTAGCAATATAAGTAAGGTAAGAGCTAGTAGCTTATATAAAAGAGCATCTTACTTTAATATAAGTTATGCTAAATAAGTTTAAGTCTCTTATTACGCTTATAGATTTCAGATATTAATACTATACTATAATAAAGAAAGCGTTTTTTTACTAAATATAAGTGCTTATAAAGAGGATTACCTTATATTAAGTAAAAGGCGCTTAAGGCATAATAAAAGATATAGAGATTAAAGGTATTACTTTAATCTAATAAAAGAGGTTACTATTATACTAATAAATTAAAGTCCGCTAATAATACTTAATAGTATTACTGCCCCTTATACTAGCTTTATAAAGCAACTATACTACTAGTTTAACGGGGGCACTACCCCTTATTTAGCTGCCAGCCACTTTATAACTATCCCCCCTTTATAATAGCACGTCCTCGGGCTACTATTAATTAACACGCTTTTAAGCGCTTGCTTATAAGCCTTAGTTCCTATAAGTAAGGATACCTTAGCTAACGCAGGCTCTTAAGGCTTAGCGCGCTACGCCTTTCGGTAAGTTAATGCAGTTACCCGTAAGCCTAGCTGCCCGACGTCTTATTATATACACTTTAGGTATTATGCCCCGCTACTACCGCGCGCCCGTTACGTGCTTGCCTTATTAGCTTAACGTAGCGAAGCCGGTTACTAGCTAACGCCCGGTCTCGAATAGAGAGCTATAGTTAGGTATTATAATTATAATATAATAAGAGGGGTTGCTATCGCACTAATAGATAAAAGTCTGCTAGTAATACTTAATAGTATTACTACCCTTTATGCTAGCTTTATAAAGCAACCGCACTATAAGTTTAATAAGGGCACCACCCCCTACCTAGCTACTAGCTACCTTATAATTACTTAGCTAGCTATAAAAGTAGCTAACTATATAAGGCTTATTATAGTATATATAATTTTAAAGCTTAAATTCCTTTTAATCTTAAAAAAGCCTTAGCTTATATATATATAGTCTTTCTTAGTCTTATACTAAAAGAGGCTATAACTTAGCTTAGTAAAAATATAGCTATACTATATAAATAGCGCTTTTAAGGAGATAGGGGCTATTATTAAACTAGCTAATACCTTTAAGATGCTCGCCTTAGTTTATATAAGTATAGTTTAATAGCTTATATATTAAAAAAGCAAGGCTGCTACTAATATAGCGGTTTACGCTATAAGCTTAATAGATATTAATAAGGCCTTAAAAACAAAAACGCTAAAATTAGCTATAAACTTATAAAGGGTAATCTTATAGCGCTTTTATAACTTATTGCCGCTTTTTATAAAGCGCGAAGCTAATAAGCTTAACTTTTATAAGCTATAAGTTAATTATAAGATCCTTATTTATATAAATAAGCGGGGAAAGGAGTTTCCCGCACTTTTTAAGCCGCTATATAGTATATTATGGGCTAAGTTATTAGTACTTAAAAAGACGCTTCGGGACCTTTTAGATAAGGGGTTTATTTAGTAAGTAGCTTTAAAGTAAGCGCCTTAGTGCTTTTTGTTTAAAAACTTAAAGGCGGAATCCGCTTTTATAATAACTATTAAGCCCTTAATACAATTATATAGCTAGACCGTTAACCGCTCCTTTTAATCTTTAATACGCTCCGCAACCTATTAAAAGCGAAGTAGTTTACTAAGCTTAATATTATATAAGCGTTTTATAAAGTACAGATTATAAAAAGAAAAAAGAAAAAAACGGCCTTTTATAGTTACTATAGCTTATTTTAGTAGCTAGTAACCCTTTTTAATCTTACTAAGGCCTTAGCTACTTTTTAATTTTATTAATAACGTTTTTTATAACTTCTTTAATAAGTTCGCTTTTACTTATATTAATAATATTCTTATTTATAATAGCAGCTTATATAAAGACTATATATAAAAGGTATAAAAAGTCTTAAACCGCCTTTACCTATATAGCTTATACCTTAACTTAGATAAGTACGAATTTAGGGTAAAGCGTATAAAATACCTTAAGTTTATAATCTATACTAGTATAAGCATTTAAGCAGACCCCGTTAAGATATAAGCGATTTAAGACTAAGATACCTTAATAACGTAAACTAGTATACGGAGCTTTTTAAGCTTCGCTAACTATTATTATATATTTATCCGCGGGTGTTTTAAAATTATTAAACTATTAAACGAGATTATAAGGAAGAAAGTAGCTTTCCGTTAAGGACTTATATAAAAAGGTGCGTTCTACACGCTTAAAGACTTATTTTTATAAGCCTTAATATTGCTTTAATAAGATTTTAACCGCACTATTATAATAAAGGCGGACTATAACGGCTAAGTGCTTAAGGGCATACTTTTATAAGAGGCAAAAAAGCGGAAGTAGCTTATAGCCTTTAAATTAAAGAAGCTTACTTTAAAGAAAAAAACTATGCTATTTATAATAAAAAGATACTCGCTATTATTAGCTATTTTAAGTAATAGTAAGTAAAGCTTTATAAATATAAAAGCTTTAAAGTCTTTATAAACTACTAAAACCTTAAGTATTTTATAACTTATTAGTACCTCTTAAAGTAGTAAGCTTATTAAGCTAAGTACTTATCTTACTTTAACTTTTAAATTAAGTATAAGCTAGGCCGGGACTCCGCTATACTAAACGCGCTTTTTTATTAAGACTAAAACTATACTATAAATATAGCTATTAAAACGCGGGATCTATAACTTATTCTATAAGCGGCGTTTTGTATATATATTAAGGTCTCCCTTATTAAAGAGCCTTGAACCCCCTCGTTTAATAAAGTAGACCCGCCCGCTATAATAAAAGGTAAGTATTACCTTTATTATATACCCGCCTTCCTTATTAGCGCCTTATAAGGCGCTAGGTTTAAGGAACTAAGTAAGCCTAAGCGCTTAAGCGGCAAGGATCTTTTAAGTTAAAAGCTTTTAGCGTCTTTAAGATAGGCTAGCTTCTTCAAAATATATATATAAAAGTATATTACGCGCTATAAAGTCTGGCGTATATTCTTTAAACTTTAAGCTATAATTAAAAGTATAAGTAGCGGACTACTATATTAACTTAAAGGGGCACCTTCGTTAAAAGGGTAAGTTATAGGTACTAAGCGCCTCTTATATAATAAAAGCATATAAGAAGAACGCCCCGCTAAAAAAAAAGTAAAGAAATAAGCTTAAAAGGAAGCTAGTATAACTAGTTTATAACTTTAATATTATTAACTACCCCGGCCGGTAAGATATAGTAGTAAGTCTTACTAAGGACTTTTATTAGCCCTTTATATAGTATTATATCCGCCGCTTTCTTTATAACTATAATATCTATAGCCGTATAAAGATTTAGCGGGCGCTCTATAAAAAGCCTTTTAAGTAGCTACTAATCTTAAACTAGTTTTAAGTATATATTTAAATAGATTTTATAATAGACTTTCTGCTTATATTAAGGGAGAATCGCTATATATAAGTTATTAAAGACTACTTTAATAAAAAAGTAGTGCTTAAGCTAATACTTTTTATAAAAGCAAAGGTATATATAAAACGCTTCTTTTAGTGCTAAGCGCGGATATATCGCTAGCTTACTTTAATTATAAGTAATAAAGGCTTAAACTAAATAAAGCGCTTTTAATAATACTTTTATAAGCTACTTTAAGTTACTTAGCTACTTAGCTTTATATATTACTTATAAACTAATAAGGGCTTAAAACGTATAAATTAAAAGGTATAAGCTTACTTATAAGCTATAATAGCTTAAAACTAAGTAAACTAAGACCGCTAGCTCCTAGCTATATAGCTTACTTTTAATAGTAAGCATTAAGCGTTTATTAATATAACCTCTTTCTTTATATTATATAGCTTTAAACCCCCTTTCTTAATACTTTAAGTAGTAAATATAGTAGCGGAGTAGCACTTAACCGCCTCGCTAAAAGCTTAAGCCACTTACTTTCTTTAAAAACTTAAGGAGATTATAAATTACTATTAATTAATAATAATAGCGGCTATAAAAGATTAAAAGCGGTATATTAATAAGTTTAAGTCTTTAATAAAAAGCTTTATACTAAAAGATAAAGTTTAGTTAAACCTTTATAATTATTAATCTAGCCGCTTAAAGAAAAAGCTTAATTAGTTATATATAAAGTTTATAGTATAAAAAGTTATTAGCTTATAAGTTAAAAAGCTTAAAGGGTTACCTTTAAGGATATATAATAAGATTAATATAAACTTATTATACTAAGTAGCTTGAAACCCTTTACTTAAGTAAGTAGTTATAAACCTTAAACCCCCCGCGATTTTAATTAAAGAAGAGGAGGAATTTATAATTAAAAAGGTAAAAGTAGCTTATTAAAAAAAGTAAGTAAAGATAAGTAGTAAGAGGTTTTTATTTAAGAATATAGCTACTTAAACCTAACTTAAAAGCCTATATAAAAGCTTATAAGTACTATTACTTTAAATAAGTTTAAGGCCTTTTATAAGCTAGTAAATAAAAATAATAAGCTTACTTATTAATAGCTTCCCTTTTAGTAAAAATACAAAGTAAGCTAAGTTAATATTTTTATATTACTTTTATAAAATAAAAAAGCCTTTCTATAAAAGTATATAAATACTATTAAGCTAATATTGAAAAATCTTCTTATAAATATAAAAGTAACCTTAGCCTTTTTATTACTTAAAGCGTTTTATAAAGTAAAAAGAAAAAAAAGGTTATATTTTAAGCTAATTAACTTAAGTAACTAAAGCCTATATATTATCCTTATCTTACTTATTATTATTATCGCTCTTTTTCTTTTTATTATTATTATTATCCTTCTCCTCCTCCTCCTCCTTAAAGGCGGCGGCGGCGGCCTTTAAGGCGCGGAGGGGGTCTTTTAGCCTAGATATCTAAGCGGCGGCGGCGGTAAACGCGTTAAAAGGGGTAGCGGCGGCGGGCACGATAAAGCCGGCGGCGGCGCTATAATAAGTAGTATAAGCGGCTAAGGTAAAAGTAGCGGAAAAGGTAAATAAAGGCACCGCTAATAGCGCTATAAAGGCGGTATTCTTAATAAACATAGTTAGCGCTAATTGCTAAAATAAGTATAATAAAAAAAAAGAGGGGGAGACTTACTTAAATATATAGCTTATTTACTTAAGTAAGTATAAGTAATAATAAGCGGTAGTAGCGGCTTTTAATTATACTTTAATTATTTTATTACTAAGATTAGCTTTTTAAGCTAACTTAGTAGTAATAAAGATAGTTAAAGCCGCTTTATAAGCGTAGTTAATATAAGTATAAGTAAAGTAATTACTATTAAGTAACTTACTTACTTATAGTAAGTATAGCCGCCTAATAAGTAGTATATATAAGACCTATTATAAGTAGCGCTAAGTAATACTTACCGCTTATATTAAGTTATAGGGTTAGTATAAGAATAGTATATTAAGAAAAGTAAACTTATAGTGCTTAACTTAGTAGTTTTAAAAGTAGTAAGGGGGCTATTAAAAGGTAAAGTTATAAAGGCTAGAGATAATATAGTTACTTTTAAGGGCATTATTAGCTTAAGTATAGTTAAGGGAGTAGCGGCGATATAAGTAGCGGTAGTAGTATAAGTATAGCACTTTTAAGGCTTAAGTTTATTAAGGAGCTTTAATATAAGCACAGATAATATAAATAATATATTATTTTTATAAATATTAGCTTAAAGGTATTCGCTTTATATATAAGAAAGCAATACTTATAATATTATTATTATTCTTATTATTATTATTATTACTACTATTTCTATTACTATTAATATTGTTATTATAAAGAAAAAAAAAAAAAAGAAGGATTAAGGGTAAAGGGATAGGGTATTTATACCTTACGGCCTTTAACTTAAGGCGCAAAATACTGCTATAGTAAATAGGTCGCTTAATATACCGCTAGGCTATAAAAAGCGGATATAATAGCCGCTTAATAGGTAAATAAGCTTTTTAATAAGTAGCCGGCCGATTAAAGGCGGGCGGCGGCGGTAGGTAAGGCTATTAAAATTACTATTATACGGCCTTACTTACTATAATATAAGTCCCGCACTTATAAGGCCGCGAACTAAGTAGCCTTTTATAATAACTAATAGCTTTTTATAATAGCTAATAGCTTTAAGCTACTTTATGCGGTATAAGGAGCGTTAGTATTATATTAAAGTCTTTAACTTATAAGGCTATAATAACTTAAGTTATAGCTTAAGCCTTATTATATAAGGAGGGCCGGGTTTATATATATAAGCACGGACCCGCTATATATAGGCAGGCTCTTTATAGCTTATTATTATAATATTACGGACGGTACTTATATACTAGCCTTTAATTACTTTATAATAAACTAAAGTTAAGAAATTCCTCTTTTTATAAGCTTTAGTCTTTTAATAAAGTAAGTAGCTAAGCAATATTATAACTTATTATATTATTTATAATCTTTACTACTTAATAAATAGTATTATAAGACTATCTGTTTATATATGCTTTTATAGCTAGTAGCTTTATTAAAAATATTAAGAGTAAAAATAAAGCTATTACTAACATATAGCTAATAAAAATAAAAGATAGTATAAGAGTAGCCCCGTATTAAATTTATTAAGTAAATTATGTCTCTTATTATATCTGCCTTATTTTCTTTAAGACGTTATAGATTAAGGCCTAAGGAGCCTTACTAGTAAGTACCTACTTAAGGATATTACTTATAGTACCTCTTTATAGTAATTATTTATATATACACACATTTGTTTTATTATAGGCCCTTAGGCCCTGATCCACAACGTCCTAAAAAAATCAATGTAGATATGCCCCTTGGATAAAAGAGTAACTATAGAGTACACCCCGATTAATAGCGTTTTTTAGTGTAAATTAAAAAATCCGAGCTCCTCCTTCTATAGCTGCATATCCCCCCCTGTTCACGATGTACCGAGCTAGTAGGGGCCGCTTACATGCCTATAATAAGCAAAGATGCTTAAGAAAAAGTCGAATTCTGCCATAGGCTGCGCGCCGCCTGGAATTATTTAAGGCAGCCTATGTCGTTATTTTTAAGGCGCTCGTAAGGCCTTTTTGAAGCGCTCGTAAGGAGCCTTTTTTAAGGCGCCTGAAAGTAGTATCACGATAGCTTCTTCGCTCCTCATAGAGGATAACGCTAACGACGACCTAAGGCAAGCTGACTTTGGTGTGCGCCTTTGTAGCTGGTGGCCTTATTGAAGATATTGGAGGTGAAAATGAGGCTATTACCGATATGCAGCCGATAAGGATATAAGACGGTATAAGAGTAGCCCCGCACTAAATTTCGGTGGAGCATATCTCTTGTCATGTCTGCCTTATTTTCTTTGAGACGTTGTGGATCAGGGCCTTGGTCTTGTTCCTCTTCTTGGTTGCCAGCCTATCGCTGTACTTTTTGAAGACAACAGACGACTTTTTCTGTGTCCTCTTTTCCACGAGCTTCTTGCCCGTCGAAGCCCGTGACGGCTTTTTGGAGTCCACCACCATGACTGCGAGGACAGGAGTGTTAGCGGTCAAGAGGGAAGCAGGGTCTACAGGGAGAATGATGGCAGCCATCAAGAGAGCCTAGAGACAAGAAGGTGAGGATGTGAGGAGGTGAGAGGGAACGTACCAGCATCTTCGACATTGGCCTCGGCCTCGCTGACGTCGTCGTCGTTTACTGCAACCCTCGTCAGTTCAAGATTCCTTTGCCAGTTTCCTCGGTCACTGTTCCGTCTGTTGGAAAAGACCAAGCTTCATCATTCTGTTTTTCTTTCACACAGCTGGATGCAGTGTAGATAGTGAATTAACTGACTCTCCATGGCCACGTCTCTGCTGGCCTCAGGCTTGGGCTGCTTTGCCAAGTCCAGCAGTTTGGACGAGAGGCGCTCATCTCGCGCAAGCTCTGCCGGGCCAAAGACGGCGGCGACCTTGCGCCGGTTGTTTAGCTTCTTGGAGCTCGATCGCGAGCTCTTGGCCATCTTTGCAACGGGTTGTGCCGGTGAAGCCTATGAGGACTTTGCGAGATTGACACCGGGATGCGTGTGTGAGTGGGAGTGGGTGGGCGTGGAGATGGGCAATATTCGGCTGGCAACTTTTTTTTTTTCTCCCTTCTCTCCTCAACGGCAGGGAGCAAGTCTTTCGGATGTCGGTGTGGCAACGTGTGCGTGTGGCTGCGCTGACAGGTATCGATAGCAGCGTTCGACTGGTGGATGTCGAATCGGTACTTGCATTGAGAAGGAGGGTACTTGTGTTGGGGCAGTGATCCTTTACTCCTGATTAGGTACTCAGGTGTTCGAGATTAGTACAGAGCACCATCGGCGGATTTGGTTGGCCCCGGCAGCCTCAGGTACGTATCTATCCTGCCACTGCTGCCGTTCCCTTCACCTTGGCACCTTCGTCCGCCTGCCGGAGCTACTTACGGAATGGAATGGAGATCCATGGGCGCTTCCAGCACTCCCCTGAGGCCCTTATCGTCCTGGTAGTTGGCTCACAGCTGACCAAAGCCACCTCACCTCCTCTTGACCATTTATTTTCCTTTCCAAACCTTAGCGCGCGGTGCGCCACGCAGTCTTTGCCGTGACTCCATGCCTTGTCAAGGCCACCGCCGCCGCCGCCGTCGCGAGACTTCGACAACCGACCAACCTCGAGCCGTGAAGATAGAAGGCCCGGCACTGCTTGCCGGTCTGGCCGCCGCCATCGGATCCCTCGAGCAGTGACCCGAGGTGAGCCAGACCTCGACATCTGCCCTGTTGCTGGTCCTGGTCTGGGCTTGGCTGGACTTCCCACGAGCACCGATCCCAAATATCGCTGTGCGTGTTGGCAGGCCCGGTACCCCTTAGCTTCTTCGACGCCGACACGCTTCCTCTCTCCCGGCCCGCAGCTGCCTTTCATGAGGCCTCGCAACTGAAGTTACTCGCTCCCCACACGTCGCTCCTGCCCTGCGAGCCGCGCAGCTACCCGCGTCCACCATGGCGTCACCAATGCCTCCCATCTCGCGGCAGGAAGTGACCCAGCTCGTCAGACAGGTGCAGGGCAACCAGCTCTTCAACCGCCAGCTATCTTCGGTCTGCCAAGTCAACGGCCTCAAAAGCACCGGCGTCAAGGCCGACCTTCAACGCCGTATTCTTAATCGTAGGTGGTGGAGCGCGACCTGGTTTCCCCCTATCCCTCTCTCCCCTTCCCTTGTCCCTTCCTCGTATCTTTTCGTCCCTACGCTTACCTTGGAGACCGTTTGTCTTGCGGCCGTTGGCTGGCCTTTCTCGACTGCCATGGCTGACCTCGTTCCCCCATAAAATCTAGTCATCCAAGAAACAGTCGACGCCAACGACGTGTCGCGATTTCATCAGGTCCGACAGAGCATCGCCAACGCATTCGCGCAACGATCGAGCCCCTCCTCCAAATCCACCGCCGCCGCCCGAAGCAACAACCCGACGCCGTCGCACTCGTCGTCGCTGTCGACGCAAGTAGCGTCTTCGATGCCTTCGTACAATAATGACACCGCCGCCTACCAGCCACGAGGGTACCATGGCGCTTCTTCCACGGCTTCCACTGGTCGTGCACCTGCCTCAACGTACACCCCGGCCGCACCGTCCCTGACCTTTAAGCCGAGTCCCTTCTACCAGGTCGAGTCGCCCGTCAGCACACTGCGTGTCTGCGAAGGCGAGTTGCTGATCCATCCTTTGCGCCGTGGCATGTACCAATTTGCTAACTGCAGCTCTTGACTATGCAGTCATGACACAGCACAGGAACTCCGTCACTATACCCATCAAACTAAGCGATCATCCGACACTTCAACGTTGTGTCGTGGACAAGTCTTATCGGGTCATGATATTTTGTGCTGGCGAGTCGTCTGGCCTTCAAGACATTGTCTTTCCACACCAATCCGAACTCAAGGTCAACAGCGGCGAGATCAAGGCCAACCTACGTGGCCTGAAGAACAAGCCAGGGTCTACTCGGCCCGTAGATGTCACCAGCGTGCTGCGTCTGAAAGCGAGCCAGGTTAATAGCATCGATTTCACCTACGCGTTGACGAGCAAGGTAAGATGCCTCCATGTCTTTGTGGCCACTACTTCATTCTACTTGTCCGAGGGGTTCCCAAGAGTCACTGGTCCCGCTCCGTCTCTGAGAAATTTGCTAACCCGAAATTTTCAGAAATTCTACCTCATCGCTAATCTCTGCAAGATCGTCTCAGTCCCTGACCTTGTTTCTAAAGTCTCTACTCGGCGGAGGATACCGAAAGAATCAGTCATTGCGGAGCGTAGGTAAATGCTTCTCACGCAAATTATGCGGCTTGCTAATACCCTCACAGTGAACAAAAAAGCCCAGGACCCTGAAGTCGTAGCGACCTCCCAGGTCCTGTCCCTGAAGTGTCCTCTTTCATGCATGAGGCTGGATATCCCTTGTCGAAGCATGAGCTGCACACACGTTCAGTGCTTTGATGCGACATCGTATCTCCAGCTACAGGAACAAGGGCCGCAGTGGCTTTGTCCCATATGCAACAAGTCGGCTCCGTACGAGCAACTCGCGGTTGACGAGTGAGTCTCAATTTTTCTCGCTCGGCGACTCGTTGCTGACAGCCAGGCAGTTATGTTAGAGATATACTTGAGAATACCCCCAAGGATTTGGAGTCGGTCTCCATCGAGCCCAATGGCCGATGGCTGATCAAGTCTTCACAAGACAACTATGAGGACCCGACCCACGGCACTTCGTTGGAAGACGACGACTTGGTGGAACTGTCAGAAACCATCGTCGTAAGCGGACGTCAGATGGGGACTCCCAGAACATTCACGCCGAGTGTCCGGACACCCGCTTCCAGTGGTAGAGATGGCTCAGCAAGCGCGCCCCGAGGTGCTGCCTCATTCAGTGCCAAGCGACCAGCACCAGCAGTTATTGACCTGACTGGGGACTCGGACGAAGAGGAACCCATGGAACGGCCCCGCAAGCGGCAGAGCACAGCAACAAACGGGGTTCACGAGGGTAGTAGCCTAGGTTTCCTGAGCGAGTCGCCTGTTGACGCTAATCCTTAGTCGGGATCACGTCGGAAGAAGCGACGACGGCGTAGGCGACAAGTACACACCCCGGTTGACGGGGAGGTTGGCAATCATGCTGAGGCATGACTGATTTCTGTTACTCACTTTTAGTTGTTTTTCCTGGAGACGCGTACGAGGCGTTGACGGCGGACGGTTCAAAAAAAGAGATTCCCCTTGCCGTGGTTGGTTTCATTTCCGGCGTTGGCAGGTCGTTGTGAGATCTAGGAAAGTCGAAGCCTACAATCTCAGAAGGGCCGTCATACTCCTTTTGTGGCTTTTCTTGGCTGCTAGAAAGGTTGTCGGCCGCGGAGGATTGAAATCGAGGGGTTGGTCTACAGGGCTGCGATTGACGCACGATCCGGAGAGGCAACGAACTCTTTGATAGCATGATGTTGCATAAATGAGCTGTGCCTCGACAGTTGACACAAACCCCAAGACTCGGGACAATGCGGGCACTTCTGGAGAGGACATGGACGTTTTTACGACTACAACGTGCTCTACGGATCGTCTGGGAGTCGGCAATTAAGGCCCCGATCCACAACGTCTTAAAGAGATAAGGCAGATATAATAAGAAATATACTCCACTTAAATTTAGTGCGGGGCTACTTTTATACTATCTTATATCCTTATTAGCTATATATTTATAATAGCTTTTTTTTTACCCTTAATATTTTTAATAAAGCTACTAGCTATAAAGGCTTATTAGTTATAAAGGCTTATATTAAAGTTATATAGCTTACTTTAAGTTATTAGTATTATTTTTGTATTATAAGGCGGCTATAAAAGTTGCTAAAAAGTAAAGAAGCTATAATACTACTCCTTTTAAATGCCTTAAAAAGGCCTTATAAGCGTCTTAAAAATAATAATATAAGCTACTTTAAACTATTTTTAGCGGCGCGCTACTTAAAATTATTTAAAGTAACTTATAGTAAAATTTAACCTTTTTAAGTATTTTTACTTATTATAAGTATAGAAGCGGCTTTTATTAGCTTAGTATATTTTTAATAAGGGGTAATATATAGCTATAAAAAGAGGTGCTTAAAATTTTAAAGTTATACTAAAAAAACGCTATTAATTTTAAAATAGTATATTTATATAAATTTTTTAACGCGTTTTAAATTAAAGCTTAATAACTATTACATTTTTTCTTTAAACAATAATAATAAGTAGTAGTAGTAATAGTAGTAGTAATAAGTTGCTTACTTTAGCTTAGTTCTTTTAAAGCTCCTTTTAACTTTTTTAGCTACATATAGACTTTAAAGCTATTTACCTTTTAATTAAGTATATAGACTTAATATAAATCTCCTATTTAATAAGAACTATGTATTATTTACTATGATTTATTAAACTATTTATTACTTCCTTACTTATTTTAAATTCTTATTTATTATATATAAGCTATTAAATAGCTACTTAGAATAATTAAATAAGAGTTTTACTACCTATTTACTTATTACTGCCTTTTTACTTACTAATTAATTCTTTATATAAATTACTTTCTTATTAAATACCTTAAATAGGCTTTTACGTTTTAAAGTTATAAGCTTAAAACTTTTCTTTTATATATAGAAAATGAGTTATTATAGTACTTTTATTATGCTTTTACTAGTTTATTACGCCCTTTAAGAGCAATTTATACTTTCTTTATAGAAAATTACTTATAAAAGCGCCTTTTTATGCCGCCTTATTACTTTTTATTGTATTTTATTAAAAAATATATATTAAAATTTGTAAACTCTTTAAAAAGACCTATTTTTAACGACCTTTTAAAATAAAAACGTAGGAGTTTTCTAATATAAAAATACACTATTTCTTTTTAGATTTAAGATTTAATAAATCCCTTAGTTACTTAGAAAAGCCCTTTTTAGCTTCTTAAAGAACTCTTAGTTATATAAGTTAACTTTTAAGCTATAATATAGTAAACCGGCGGAATTAATAACCTGCGGGTTAGTTAAAAGAATAAATATTATATACTATAATTAGGCCTAAAAAAGGAGTTATAAGTAAGACTATTTAACTAAAATCGGGCTAACTACTATTTATAATAAGCAAGCTTTAAAGTAAAGTAGATTAAAATATTAATTATTAAGTAAAATAATTACTTTAATACTTACTTATTATAAACAATAGTTAGCATAATTGTCCTACTTATAACCCTCTTCTTAGGCCTTATTATAGCATATAATATTTCTTCTTTTTACTAACTTATAGCTTACTAATTCCGCCGGTTTATTATATAATAAATAGTAATGATTTCTTTCTTTAATTCTTATTAACTATAAGTTCCTATATACTAAGGTTTTATAACTATAAAAAGATAAAAACCACGGAATAGTACTAATTAAGC
Organism: Ophiocordyceps robertsii; assembly: GCA_027405785.1. Lineage (NCBI taxonomy): Eukaryota > Fungi > Ascomycota > Sordariomycetes > Hypocreales > Ophiocordycipitaceae > Ophiocordyceps > Ophiocordyceps robertsii. Next base: position 34,946 of record JAPEBW010000864.1, read on the forward strand.
ACTATATATTAAAGGATGTCTTATAAAAAAAGAAGCTTTTATTTATATATAGGTAAATCCTAAAACCTAATTAGTTTTTTCCTTAATAGCTACTTTAAAAACTTTAAAAAGAAGCTAACGCTTAAAATAAAGAAGCTTTAGCTATATATATTTTCCATTTATATTATACTTAATATTTATTTAACGGCTACCTCTTTTAGCGCTTATACTTAATTAACTAAGTTATTTAGTTCCTTTATAATTAGTAAAAGAATTTAAAGCCTATTTAGCTTAATATTTTAAACTTTAAGTTTATAAGAAGATAAAAAACTAAAAGCGCTTAATTTAACTAAGTTAATTAGCTATATTATAGTATTACTTTAACGAAAAACTATAGAAAGTAAGCCTTACTACTAAGTATACTACTAAAACGCCTTTTAAAAACGCTTTAATAAGATCTATAATAACTTTAAGCGGTATACTAAGCTAAGCCTAAGTAATAACGCTGCTACTAATAATTACTAATATAATGTCCCTTATTATATTTATACTTATTCTTATAATAAAAGATATTTTTAACTACTTACTTAACTTACTTTATATAAGTTTATAGCTAGTACTTAAAGAGTAAATAAGCAAAGTATAAAGTAAGTCGGTACCTATAAGTAAGGGGATTACGAGAGTATAAAAAGTATATAAAAAGGGAAGAAATAGCTAAGAAATATATATATAAAGGTTAATAATCTAACTAAAGTAAAAAGGGCACTAAGGCCTCTTATTATAAATGATTACTAAGCTATAAGTAACCTTAGTAGTTAAGGAAAACGTCTTTTATTTAGCATAACTTTATATAGTAAACCTATAGCTATATATAGGCTTATATTATCTTAATAAGCCTAGGGATTTATTTCGTAAGAAATATTAAGGTGCGCGGCGACTTAGCATAAATCTTAAATATATTAAAGATCCCGTTTATAGTCTTTATATATACCTTTTTCTTTTTTACTTATATTTTACTTATATATATATTATATTAGTTTAATAAATATATATAATATATAATTAATCTAGCGGATTAAATATATATTTTAGCGTATTAATATTATATACTATTTATACTATATAAAAGCTTATAAGCTTTAAGAAAGTATATTCTACTTCTTTATAGTTCTTTTTAAAAGGTACTTATAATATAAAAGTACGCTTTAGTTATACTATTTAAAGTAAAGTAAAAAGGTTTTAAAATAAGGAAATATTCTTTTTTTAGCTTAAGAAAACCTATTTTTTATATAAAGAAACTTAAAGCTTAATTTTACTTAAATAAGAGAACTTATATATAAGTAAAACCTCTTATTGCTTTATTTCCTAAGGAAAACCTTTATATAGGTTAAAAACTATTAAAGGTTAGAGCAGCAGCGAAATTGTGGGGAAATTAGGAGATTACGTAATGTTACGTAATAGAGGAGTCGATATTATATAAGGCAGGATTTGGCTAGAATTAATTAATAAAGAATTAAGTGCGTAAGTGCTTATAGAATCTTTAGCTATCTAGTGACGGGAGATTCGCCTTTTATAGATAAATGTG
>JAPEBW010000865.1:0-36479 GCA_027405785.1 Ophiocordyceps robertsii
TCAAAGGTGCAATGTGTATGTGTGGGCGGGCGAGTGCGTGTGTGGGCTGCGTATGTGGGCGCGCGCGGGCGCGCGGGCGCGCGGGCATTTAGAAGGTACGGGTACTTGCCATGCGAGGGCGGTATAAATAGGCGGGGCGGGCTGGCGTTGGTACGTATCTTTAAAATAGGGCGTGAGTGTAAATAGAGATATGTGTAAGTGTAAATAGTAATACTTATAAGAAATACTGCCCGCTAAAATTTAAGCTAAGCGATTAAGTTTAGCTATAGCTTAATAAAAGTTATTATATTCTAAATAGTAAACTAGCGAAACTTTAAGAGAGATATACTAAGCTATTTAAAGTTACTGCTAAAGTATTATAGCTTATATACTAGTTAAATATAAAAGGATCCCTTAACATTTATTTAGTCGTTTTAATAAGATAACTACGCTTAGTAGATAAGCTAGCTATATATTTAAAGCTAGTTTAAAATAAAGAAATACTTTACTTAAATAAGTAAGAAGTTAAATAAATCCTATAAAGTCGTATAATAAAATAAAAGTAGTAAAAAGCTATAAAAAGCGTTTCTTATAGTATAAAAAGGTTAGCTAAGTAGCTATTACTTTTAAGTAAATAAAAAGGCGGTCTTTTTACTAAAAATTGTAAAAGCTTTTAAAAAAGTATAAAAAAAATTAACTACTTAAGTAGTTAAAACAAAAGTATAATAAGTAGCCTTTATAACTTAATATAAAAGTTTTTAACTAAGAAGATTAAGCGGTTAAGCTTAAGTATAAGACTTAAAAGCTATTTTAAGTTATAAAAAACTATAACTTACTACGCTTAAGGTAATTAGTTATTTTAATAATAATATACCACCGCTTACCTTAAGTAATAAGGCCTTTTTAGCTTAATAGTATACTTAATTTAATTCTTTCCACCGCTTAACCTTTCTCTTTTCTTTTCTTCTTTTTATAACTATACTTCTTTTAGCTATTAGCCTTAGCCCGCTATACCTTCCTTACTTTTATCTTTATAGCCTTTCTTACTATAAGTTTATAATTCTTATACTTTTATTTTAAGTATTTTTATTATTTAACATTTTTATAGCTAAGACTAGCTATTTTATAACTACTTTTTTAGCCTGCTTTTTAATAAGCCTTTAGGTCTTTAATATTAAGAACATAAGCAGGCGTTTAAGCTATAAAAAAACAAGGCGGCTATACTTTATAGCTTTAAGCTTTTTAATAAAAGCTAAAACCTATAAGTTTAAGCCTTTATATAAATTTATACTGCTTTTTATAACTATGCTTTAACTAAGAAGCTTAACTTAAATTATAGTACTATAAAAGACGGTTTATACTACTCTTTTTAAACGCTTAACTTTTATAACTTACCCCTTAGCTTTATACTACTATATAGTTTAAACGGCTACTTTTATATTAACTTAGCTATATTTCCCGCTTAGCTTGTATAGCTTAAAAGGCCTTACTGCTTTTATTTTTTTTAAAGCGTCGCTAAAAACCTGTATTTATAAAATAACTAGCTAATACTTAACGCTTTAAAACTAGCTAACCTTATTATAATCCTAAGATTTATAGTAGCTATTATAGCTAGCGGAAACTTACTTTAGCTAAATAATTAAAATAATATTTATACCGTCCTTAATTATATATTTAAAGCTTAGCTAAACTAGTTAATAGCTAGGTTTATAACGGCGTTTTAAGCTATTATAGTAAAAACCTTATCTCGCTTTATATATAGTTTAGTCCGTATAACGAAATCCCCTTTTTAGCTTATAGCTACTATAAGCTTTAAAGACCTTTTTATTTCGAATTAGTATACGCTCTTCCTTTTAGCTATAATGCTTAGCCTAGCTATAAAAAGGCATATAAGCGCTTAATTATAGTCTATCCGCCGCCTTTCTTTAACTAAAGTAATTAATAATAACTAAGCTCGCGATATATTCCGCCGCTTAATTTTATAAAATCCCTTAATAGTAATTAATATAATCGTTAATAAGCTTAGATTTATAAGACTATATTCTAGCGATAATAGTATAATAATTAGGAGTTTCTACTTAGCTATAAACTACGCTAAGTTTTACTTATAAGCCCGCGAGGAGTTTAAGCGTAATTTAACTTTATCTTAAGTAATAAAGTTTTAAAGGTTTAATATCCGCTTTATTAGCTATACTAACTATATACTTTATATTCTCGCTTTTAAGGCCCTTTTTATAAAAAGATTTTTTAAAACTATTAAATACGTTAAAAACCTTAAAGGTTAGAAATTAAGTATTAAGGCTATAAAAAACCTTATTACCCGCTTTTAAGTAAGAATATAAACGTTTAATATGTTAATATTAACTATTTTTATTACTATTAGCTAAATAACTTAGCCTTACTTTAATACTTTCTTAGTAGTTAAATATGCGTTAATTAGTAAAAAGGTATAAGTAATAGCGCTATAAAAAAAGGATAATATGTTAAAAGGTCTAGTAATAAAAGGCGGGGGATAGCTATAATAGTAGTAATAAGTAAGATATAATATCTTACTTATAAGCGGCCTATAAAGGTAATAAATAATGTAAAACTTCGTAAAGAATTAAAAATAGCGTAAAAAGTAAGTAAGAGAATAATATAAGATAAGGCTTAAATTAGCTAGTTTTTTTTAATTTATCCCGCTATAAAAAGATAAATATCTCTTAAGGCAAAAACTTCTTACTATTTAATAAACACTTTAACGCACGCTTAAAGGAGAGTTAAAAACCTGATTATTTATTTTCGCTAGATATACTAGTCGCCTTAATAAAATAAATATATATAACTAAATAAGTAATAATATTAAAAGCCTATATATTCTTAGTTTAGTAGTACGTAGCTAAATAATTATTTATTTAAAGCTAAAAAGGGAAGGGGGAAATCTCTATTTAAGCTATATAGCTTCGTACTTTATAAAGGTCGCTTAAGTAGCCTATACTTAAGTTAAGTTTAGGTTAAGGTCAGGCTAAGTTTAAGTAAAGTCTTATATAACTTCGGCTATATATCGGCTTAACTTTAAGTTATTCGCTATAATATAACTATAGCTCCTTTTATAGTATAGCCTATAATACTATCCCCTTTTTAAGCTATCGCGCACTAAGGTATATAACGTCGCCACCCTGCCCCCCGCTCCGCGCTTAATATTAATCGGTATAGTTATCCTCGTTAAACTTATAATTATATACTAACGTATCCCCTTAAATAACGTTATATTATAGTATTAAATACGTTATACGCTCGCTTATTTACGCCGCTATATTGTTTTTAGTAGCGCTAAGGCGGTATAATATATCCCTTCCGCTTACCGCTATTATTAGTGCTTAAAGCACGTTTAACCCTCTTACCGCTTACGGTCCTTAGGTATAAATACCCTTCTTTTCTCCTTCTCCTTCTTTTCTTTCTTTTTCTTTTTTAATTACTAATCCTCTTACGCGTACGCCCCTTTTAATAATAGCTTCGCTACGCTACGCCTTAATATATTTACTATAACCCCCCGCGCTTTATCTCCCGCCGTCTTATAAGCGTTTTCCTATTTAGCGCTTTTTAGCACGCCTAGCGACTATATACTACCGCCTTTATATTAGTCTTTACGCTTACTACCGTCGCTTAATAAGCAGAGCGCAATATATAGTACGACTATATAGCGCCCCCCTTACTTTATATATATTAAACGTATAGCGTCTTTTAATATAAATACTTAATATAAGGCTTATTAAAATTAAGCCTTACCTTAAGCCTATAATTACTTTACTTATACTTATACCGGATTATGCTATTTACTTATACGTCCTTATTCTTAAACTATATATAATATAACGCTAACGCGATATTAGTATATTAATAATATAGTTACTACCGCGAACGCGCTTTAAGACTATATATCTTAAAAGATATTTAAAGACTACTATACTAACTTATATATACGTTTTTTAATCTTTAATAAACGCTAGCTAAAAAGATATTACTAATAATTACTATAGTATATAAAGTTAGCTTATATTATTACTATAGTATATTAAGCTTAGATATACTTTAATATTTAAGAAAAATTTATTAGTATTAGCGGGTAGTAAATAGCTTACTTTAATTAAGTCGGAGTTCCTTATATATTTTATTTATATCTACTTTATATCTTATTATATCTTATTATATCTTATATTTATCTTATTATTATTTACGCTTAATATACGTTTATAGTATATCCTTTTTATACTTATCGTTTAAAAACGTTTTAATGTTTATTAAGTATAGCCTGAAACTCCTTCTTATTTTTCTTAGTTTTTATCTTTTTCTTTACTATTTTACTTATTTTATCTTTTACTTTTTAGCTTAGCTTACTATTATCCTTCCGCCTTACCTTTATTGTTTTTTATTAAATTGCTATACTATCTTTTAAATTTCTTTAAGGCAATTATATCTTAAAAGTCGCTAATTAGCTACTTTATTAAGTTAGTATTACTTTATTAAGACTTAGTATTATCTCCTTTTTTTAATTTATTTTTATTAAGCTTACTTAATCTTTTTTACGATATACTTGAGTTTATTATCTTCCCCGATTACTAAAAGTAGCTAATAGTCGTTAACTACTTAGCTAAGTAAAGGGTTATTAGCTATATAGCGGAGGAACTCTATATATAGTCTTTTATATACCTTTCTTAATATATTAAGTTTTACTATATATAAGCTAATTACTTTCGTTATAGTATACTTTTAGTATAGCTAGTTAGGCTTCCGATAAGGCTTATTTATAATATACTTCTTTATATTTAGCTATACTTTATTGCCTACTTAAAGTCTTTCTGCTAGCGTATATAACTAGTTCGCTATCTCTTTTTATCTTACTTATAATATAGCGATCGCTATTTAAAGGAAGTTAGTAACCTCTTTTATTTTTTAAATAAGGCTTTATACGCCTTTTACGTTTAGCGTAAGCGGTTCTTTTTCTTTTATAATTTAAATTAGCTTAATATTAAGCTTATATATAGTAAAGAAAGGGCTTAGACTTATTATTAATACTACTTAATTATTAAGCGCCGCTTAAGCATAAAGTAGCTATACTTCTTAGTCGTTTTACTTATAGTAAATATATATATAGAGGTATACTAATACCTCTTAGTTTACGCGCTTTATTGCCTTATTAATCTATAGGTAATAAGCTAAACTTAGTTTCTTTTAAACCTTAGTTTATTAATAAAATTCTACTTAAAATTGCCTTATTTAGTTTATCCCTTAATTTAAAATAATAGACTTTAGCATTTTATAAAAGCAAAAGTAAGATTTTAAAAACCTAGTAGTATATATTACTACTTTTATTATTAGTATCGCTTTTAAAGTTATCGCTTTTATTTACCTATTTATTATTACTTAAAGGTTTTAAGAGCCCTTAGTTCTTATTAGTGGTAAGTTAACTATAAAGTTTATTATTAAGTATATAAACGGTTATATAAGAGGCGGTAATAGTTAAAAAAGCACTTTTTAAAGTTACTTTTAAATATACCCCTTACTATATAGCCTATAGTTCGTAATAAGCCGGCGTGCTATTAATAACTAGCTTAGCTAAAAAAACTTTTAAGCTAGTATCGCGAGCGTCCCCTTACGCCTTAAGTATCCTACCGCTATTAAGTTATATATCCGCTAAGCGATTAATACTTAAAGCTTATTTAACTTTTTATCCTCTTTCTCCTTAAAGTATTAAGCCTTACTTAGCACTTAAAGCTAGTCTTTAAAGCGAAGGCGCGTTCTTAAATTAATTATATACTTACTTACTTAAACTTTTAATTACTATTTTAAAGTAAGCGATTAATCGCTATTCCGTATTACTTAAAACATTACTTAGTACTCCTTATCCTTATATAATATTGCTATTTTCCGCTTTTATATCTCTTACTTATTAAATACGTAGGCTAATTATACTTATTCCTTAAGTACGTCTTAGCCTAAGTTTAAGTTAAGTTTTAGCTAAACTCCGCTTTCGTTCGCCCCGCCTTTATCTTAAGGTGCGGGGTTATCTACCTTACTTATATAAGCGATAAACCTTATATTCTTTTCCTTTACTTATATTATTATAATAGTATGCTCTTTTTATACTAATTATTACGGGAGGTTTATATACTTACCGCTAAGGGGGACTTAATGTTTTATTAGTCGCGCGCTATTTAAGATTATCTATACTATATATCTTATCTCTTTTTCGTAAAATACCCCTTCCGGCTTATCTTAATTATAGCGCGATAAAGCGTTAAGTACTATTACTAACCTTTTTAAGCAGTACTTAAATATAAAGTTATATAAAGTGAGCTTTATTACTTGTTTACTTTACTTCTTATTTAACTTTCTCTTTATTATAAAGTACTTTAAGTTTATATAGTTTATTAGCACTATTAACGTTAATATATTATATAACTTTACTACTTAATAGTTAAAGTATTATATAATTATAAGTAACTTTTTATTATAAATTAAGTAGTTATACTTTGCTATATTAAGTTATTTTAAGAAAAAACCTACTAAGTATTATATCTTATTTAGTCTTATTTATATTAATATACCGCTTATTATATACTTTAAGTAGTCCGCCTTTAAGTACGTCTTTTTAAGGTTATATAGCTATAGTATTAGCGCGTTATAAAATACCTTTTAAATAAACTTAAACGCGGCTTAGTACTTATTAGTTTATAAGAAAGTTATATTTTTTTAAAGGCTATTTAAGTACTATAAGGCTTTATTATAAAGTAAGATAAAAGTATAATAATAATTCGTAAACTTAAAGAAGCTTTAAACGCCTTTTATATTTTTTAGCGCTTACTATATTTAAATAGCCTAGATCTTCTTAAAGTCGCACTAAACCTTACCCTTAGCCTATATAATTAAACCTAAGTACTTTACTTTTTTTGTTATAAAGTTATATTTTTATAGGTTTAGTATAAGGCCTACCTCTTATAACGTTTTAAGCACCTTCGCTACCTTATCTTAGTAGTTATAAAGCGACCTTAATAAGTAAATTAAAACGTTATCTATATATACTATAATAAACTTATAAAGGTAGTCTTTTAGCACTTAGTTAATATAGCATTAGAAGGTAGCCGGCGTTCTTATAAGGCTAAATAAGTATACTTATTACTTAAATAGTCCGAACCTTATTTAAAAGGCTATTTTAAACTTATAGCCCACTATAATTTTAATCTTATTAAACGCTATAACAATATTAAGTTTTATAAACTAATATACTTTTATTAATATCCTTAGCGTTTTTATAATTAATAATAGCGTATACTAATCTCTTTTCGTAATTCTATTTAAAACTTAGTAATTATAGTAAAAGTATAGACGGCCGTTAGCCTTTCTTATAAATAATACCGGCGCTACGGCTAACGAACTGCTTAAGCGGATAAGGTTTGCTTTTAGTAGCTCGTTTAAAGTCTTTTAAAGGATAAGGAGTTCTTCCTTTAATATATTATAAAAGGGCCCTTATAATAATAGCGGCTCTTTACCGTCTTTATTTAAGGTAAGATAGATCTTATAGTCTATGCTTAATTAAAATAAGGGTTCCTTAAGCGCTTTTATAAGTACGAAAAGGTTTAGATAAGCTTATAATGCTTAAGCCGGGATATAGTCCGCCGGGTTAACTAGCGTCTTTAGCTAAAGGGCCCTCTTTATATCTTTTATTATAACTACCTTTATATTAAGCGCTTATCGTCGCCCTTAGTTATCCTTTTAAGCCTTTTCTTATCGGCCCTCCGCTATAAAGATAAAAGCGCTTACTAGCTTCGCTTCTTTAATATTCGCGATCTTTATAGCTTCTTTTAATCTTTAAAGGCCGATTTAAAGCCCCGCTTTTCTATGCCGGATCCGATCCCCCTTAGCATTATAAACTACCTTATTCTTCTTTATTTATAGTCTTCTTAAGAATATATTATAGCTTAACTTTAGTACTAAATAGACGAACATTTATTTAAAGTACTTATTAATCTTTATCTTAAACGCTATAATCCTTTTTGTTTAAAGCGTTAATATATCTTTTAAGAAAAGCTTTAGTAGCCTCTTTATTCTATCTATAAAGGGTATTTATAGCTTTATCGCTACCCCCTCGCTTGTTATAGTATAGTAATTATAGCTTATATCTATAAGTATATTAAGCCCTTTCTTTTTATTAATACTAACCTTAAGTAGTACTAAGTCTAGCGTAAGGTACTTCCTTATTAACTTTTAAGCCGTTTACTATTTCTCTTTCTTTTTAGCGCTTAACTTAATACTAAGGTTCCTCTTTTTTTAAATCGAAATCTACTTTAATTACCTCCTTAGCTATAGCTACAGCTACTTATAAAGTTCCTTCCTTTTTCTTTTTATAAAAGCGGGCGATATACCTTATTATCCTATAAGCGAAATACTTTTATCTATTAAGCTAGCTTTATCCTCCTCTTAGCTAAGTTATAGCGTTAATTTTACTTATTAAGGTATTGCTCTTTAAGTCTTTTTAGTCTTAAGTTACCCCCTTTATTACCTTCTTTTAGCCTTAAAATAGCTACTTAGTTTACTAAACTCTTTTTAGCTTTACCGCGATTTATATTACTTAATTAGAATTAAGGAGCAAATAGGTGCAGAAGAGAGCAGGCCTATAGCTACGAGTAAGGGAATCACAGAGATGCAAAGAGTGTGCGAAAAGATAAAGAAATAGGTGAGATATGTGTGTATAAGGTTAATAATCTATCTAAAGTAAAGGGGAGACTAAGGCTTCCTTATATAAACAATTCCTAAGCTATAAGTAACTTAAGTGATTTAGAAAAGAGCCCCCTGTCTAGCGCAGTTATGCATAGTGGGCTAATAGCTATTATTAAGTCAATATTGTATTTATAAGCTTAGGGATTAATCCCATAAGGAATACGAGGTGGCGTAGCGACTTAGCACGGATTATACATATAGTCTCCACACACACCTCTTCCTAATCTGCTTATATCTTGCTTATATATAGGTAGAATAATACAAGGAAATATATATAGTATGCAGAATTGTATAGCGGATTTAATGTATCTTTCAGCGTATTTATGTTTTGTGTTATTTATACTGTATTTAGCCTATAGGCTGCGGGAGAGTATATTTTACTCCCTTATAATTAGTATATACTAAAAAGCTTAAAGTTAAAAGGTTGACTATTATAAGTACCTCCTTAAAGTAAAGGCCTAAGGCGCCTTATAAGAATACGATCTATATATTATATAGCTATAACCCCCCTCCCGCTTTAAAGAGCCTTTACTTAAACTTAAAGAGGAACGCCGCGAACGTTTAGTTCTCTCTTTATTTAATTATATAGATAGCTACCGCCGCCCGCAATTAAATATCGATATTAAGGTTAATCGAATTAAGGTACTTACGGAATTCCTATTAATTATAACCTCAATCCGCGCTAATACTATAATAAGTCGCTATAGTTTATTATAGCTTTATATATAAGTAGTTATAGATTAAATAAAAAACCTCCTTTAAGCTTAAGAAAAAGTCTTAGTTAATCTTATACTTTTCTTATATATATCGTGCTTAAGGTATAAAGTAGCGATACTAGCCGTTAAACTTTCCCGGCGCTAAAAGTAGCTTTTATTAGTCCTTTTTCTTTATTACTTCTTTCTTTATTGCGGGCATTACGGCCCCCGCTATTATATTATAAGGTAGTATTAAGCAACGAGTTAGTAGGCCGGCCCCTCCTTATATTTATATCCTTACTATCTCCTTTAGTTTTTATATTTAGGCCTTAAACTAGCTTATTAGCTATTAAATCTACTACTAGCTTACTAAAACTTAGTACCTCGTTTTAACGGCCCTTACTTATAGCAAGAGGATTGCTTATTTAACTTTAGTTTAAATATCGGCCTTTTTTAGCCCTCCTTTCTACCCCCCTTAAGCATAGCCCCCTTATACTAAGTAGGCTTCTTACTCGCGCTATATCGTAGTTAGTAAGTCTTTTTTTAAGTTATATAACCTTGTTTAAAAGGAGCTTTAAATATATTAAGGGCTTATATATACTTAGTTTAGTAATATATAGCCGAATAATTATTTATCTAAAGCTAAAGAGAGAAGAAGGAAATCTCTATTTAGGCTATATAGCTTCGTACTTTATAAGGGTCGCTTAAGTAAACTATACTTAAGTTAAGTTTAAGTTAAAGTTAAGCTAAGTTTAAGTAAAGTCCTATATAACTTTAGCTATATATTAGCTTAACTTTAAGTTATTCGCTATAATATAACTATAGCTCTTTTTATAGTATAGCCCGTAATAAATAAGAATTTATAATAAAACCGCTTACTTACTATCTTAAGCTACTTAACTGCTTTTAGCTAGATAAGCTAAAAAAACTATTAAAAAGATAAAGATAATATATTATTAATAAAGCATAGAAATACTATTATAAAGTATATATTTATCGCCCCCTTTACTTTATTTTTACTTTAAACTAATAAAGATATTACCTTTTTTTCTTATTTAAAAGAGTTATTTTTAAATTTAAATAACTATGCTTAAACTCCTTATTTTACTCTTAAAAAGCCTTATAAAACCTAATCGTAAGAACGCTTAAAGGACGCGCTATAAAGGCTCTCTTAAAAAGATATAAAAAATATTATTAATTAAACCCCGCTAAGGATTTAAAGATATAACTATAAATACTTAAGAGCTTATTTAATTATAGTTTATAACGTTTTTACTATAAAGTATATAATAGAAACTATTAAACGGATTCCGCTAGTATTTTAAAGGGATATTTAAGGATTTCTGCGGGATATTATAACTATAGTTTAGCTTATTTTTAACTAAAAAAGCACCTTAAAAGATATAAGATAGACTTTATTATAATTTAAAAAAGGATATTTAAGGATATTTAAAGGATTTTCTTAATTATAGTTTATAGTGTTTTTACTTAAGCTTATATTTAGTTTTTTAAGTGATTTTATAAGAATATTTATAGTTTATCTATATATTAATAATAAATAGTAAGATAGTATAATTAAAGATTATAAAAATTAGCTTAAAAAACTAAGTATAAAGTAGCTAGCTATGCTTTAAAGAAAAACTAAGCTTTTTATTATTTATAAACCTTTATATATGTTTATATATAGAAATTAGTCCGTTATACTAGCTTAACTAGTAGTAATTAGTTTATAGTAAAAGCCTTAATTAATAATAATAAGTTTATAGTACTAGCCTTAACTAGCGGTAATTAGTTTACGCTTTATCCCCTTATCTTTATACTATAAGGCGTAGTACTTAAGCCGCGCCTTTTAAGGCGGAAAACTTTAATATTAGCTTATAAAGCTTAATATAACTAGTTTAGTATAAGCGGTTTATAAGCTACGTACTATAATACTATCCGTAAAAATACTATAAGTAGTTATTTTTATAAATTATATAAGTACTTATAGAATTATATACTAAAAGTCCTTCTTCTTTATTAATATAAAATTTAATAATAAGCTAGTCCTTGCTTCTTAATACTTAAACTAATTCCTACTTAGGGTATACTATATTTTAAGTATTAAAAACGTTATACTAAACGCTTTTTTATATTCACCGCACTTAGGTAATAAGCTAGTATCCTTAAACTAAAAAGAGGAATTAAAACGTATTTACAAAAATAAGATAATAAACCGCGTATTCTTTTACGTAGAAGTATAAATTAAATTACTACTCCGCTAAAAGATAATCGATAAATATACGGAGGATATATAATAAGTAAAGATTATTATATAACTTAGCAATAAAAACGGTATCTTTAAACTCCTATTGTTTTAGTTGTAAGGGCTATTATACTTTCTAAAAATAATAAACGCTAAAGACTATATATCTTTAAGGCCTCCGCTAAAGAATTTATTTAAAACGCCTACGCTAAGTATTTTTATACTAGCTATACTTATATATAGTAGCATTTATCGAAAAGCTTCTAAATCTTATAGCTTAGTAAATATAAAAAGAAAGTTATTAATAGCTATAACGCTTACTATTATTATTAAACTAATTAAAAAAAACTAAAGTAGCTAATTTTAATTTAAAGCTTATTAGTTTTATACTATATAATAGTAATAAACCTTATTACTAAGCTTTTAGTAGTTTAAGCTAAATAATCTTTATAAAAGGACTTTATAAAGAGCTTTTTTAATATTTTACTAATTATAACTAATAAATTCTTAAAGATATATCTTCTTATCTTAAGAAATAATTAGTTTATAGCGGAAGACTAAGTATAAGCATTATATACTAAGCTACTCCGCGTTAACTAAGGGATTATTATAAAATCTAAACAGCTACGCCTAAACTCCTTACTTTACTCCTAAGGAGCCTTATAAAACCCCGCGATAAGAACGCTTAAAGCACGTACTATAAAGGCTTACCTAAGGAGATATAACGAAAATTACCGGTTAGACCCCGTTAAGGTTTCTAAGATATAACTATAAAAGGTTAAGAGCCTACTTAATTATAGTTTATAACGTCTTTAACTATAAAAGATACTATAGAAACTACTAAGCAGATTCCGCCGGTATCTTTAAGGGATATCTAGGGATTTCTATAGGATATCTTAACTATAGTTCGACCTATTTTTAACTATAGAAATACCCCGGAAGATATAGGATAAACCTTACTGCGATTTTTAAGGGATATTTAAGGATATTTAAGGGATTTCCTTAAATATAGTTTAAGGTGTTTTTAACTAAGCTTATACTTAGTTTATTAAGCGATTTTATAAGGATATCTACGGTTTATTTACGTACTAATAATAAATAAAAGGATAATATAGTTAAAGATTTTTAAAACTAGCTTAAAAAACTAAGTATAAAGTAGCTAGTTATACTTTAAAGAATAGATAAGCTTTTTACTATTTCTAAACCCTTATATACGTTTATATGCGGTAATTAGTCCGTTATACCGGCTTAACTAGCGGTAATTAGTTTATAGTACTGCCCTTAACCGGCGGTAATTAGTCCGCGCCTTATCCCCTTATCCTTATACTATAGGGCGTAGTAAGGATTTTAAAGGGGATAATCTTTAATTAAGATATAAAGTTTACTTTAGCGTTTTAGCGGACTTTATAATAAGCTTTTAAATAAAAGCTTTTTATATTAACCGCTTAGTACTTTTAAACTAATAGCTTATTAAAAAAAGCAAAACTAAGCTATAGAAATCGCGCTATAATTCTTTACTACTAACCTCTTAGACTTATACTAAACTAATATACTAAAAGCTTTTTAGTTTAGCCTTAATAATTTCTTCTTTTTAGTAATTAATATAGTTTTAAGCAAGCTTATTATAAAGATAAAAATATATAATTAGCTTTAGTTCCTTAATAACTACTTATATTTTTAAACCTAAAAGGTCTTATAAAAAGAAGCTAAGTTAGTTATTACTTATACTAAGGCCGTTATAAAATATAAATATAATAAGAAATATTACCCGCTAAAGTTTAAACCTAGTAATTAAGTTTAGCTTTAGCTTTATAAAAGTTATATTATTGCGGGTAGTAAACTAATAAGGCTGTAAAAAAGACATACTAAACCGTTTAAAGTTACTGCTAAAGTAAAATAGCCTATATATTAGTTAAATATAAAAAGGTCTTTTAATATCTATTTAATCGTTTTAATAGCATAACTACGCTAAGTAAATAAGCTAGCTATACGCTTAAGACTAGTTTAAGATAAAAATATACTTTACTTAAATAAATAAGAAGTTAAATAAATCTTATAAAGTTATATAATAAAGAAAAGCAGCGGAAAGCTATAAAAGAAGTTTTTTATAGTAAGAAAAAGCAAGCTAAGTAGCTATAACTTATAAGTAAACGAAAAAGCGGTCTTTTTATTAAAAATCGTAAAAGCCTTTAAAAGAGTATAAAAAAAGTTAGCTACTTAATTAGTTTAAATAAAAGTATAATAAGCGGCCTTTATAACTTAATACGAAACTCTTTAACTAAGAAAATTAAGTAGTTAAGCTTTAGTATAAGACTTAAAGGCTACTATAAGTTACGAAAAACTATAACTTACCGCGCTTAAAGTAGTTAATTATTTTAATAATAATACGCTGCCGTTTACTTTAAGTAATAAGGCCTTTTTAGCCTTATAATATACTTATTTAAATTCTCTCCGCCGCTTAACTTCTCTTTCTTTTTTTCCTCTTTTTATAATTATACTTCTTTTAGCCGCTAGCCTTAGCCCGCCGTACCTTACTTACTCTTATATATATAGCCTTTTTTACCTTACGTTTATAATCTTTATACTCTTATTTTAAGTCTTTTTATTATTTAATATCTCTTATAGCTAGGACTAGCTATTTTATAACTGCTTTTTAAGCTTACTTTTATATAAGCCTTTATGCTTTTAATAAAAAGAATATAAGCGGGCGCTTAAGCTATATAAAAATAAGGCGGCTATACTTTATAGCTTTATATCTTTTAGTATAAGCTAAAACCTTTAAGTTTAAGCCTTTATATAAACCTACGCCGCCTTTTATAACCACGCTTAAGCTAATAAGCTTAACTTAAATTATAGTACTATAAAAAATAGCTTATATTACCCTCTTTAAACCCTTAACTTTAATAACTTACCCCTTAGCTTTATACTGCTATATAGGTTTAATAGCTGCTTTTACGGCATCTTAGCTATACCTCTTACTTAGCTTTTATAGCTTAAGAGCCCCTACCGCCTATATATTTTTTAAGGCGTAACTAAAAACTTTTACTAGTATAATAACTAGTTAATACCTTATACTTTTAAGCTAGCTAACCTTATTATAGTCTTAAGATCTCTAGGAGCTACTATAGCTAGTTAAAACTTGCTTTACTTTAATAACTTAAATAATATCCGCGCTATTCTTTATTATATATTTAAAGCCTAGCTTAACTAGTTTATAGCTAGGTTTATAACGGCGTTTTAAGCTATTATAATAAAACCTTTCTCTCGCTTTATATATAATTTAGCCTATATAATAAAATCCCCCTCTTAGCTTATAGCTACTATAAGCCTTAAAGACTTATTTAGTCCCGCTTAATATTTACCTTTCTCTTTAATCGCTACGCTTAGTATTAATTAAGGAGTAAATAAGTATAAAAGAAAGCAGGCTTATAGCTATAAGTAAAGGAATTATAAAGATATAAAAAGTGTGCGAAAAGATAAAAAAATAAGTAAGATATATATATATAAGGTTAATAATCTATCTAAGGTAAAGGGGGGACTAAGGCCTTCTTATATAAACAATTGCTAAGCTATAAGTAACTTAAGTGATTTAAAAAGAGCCCCCTATCTAGCGCAGTTATGCATAGTAGGCTAATAGCTATTATTAGGTCAATATTATATTTATAAGCCTAGGGATTAATTCTGCAAGGAATACGAGGTGGCGTAGCGACTTAGCACGGATTATACATATAGTCTCCACATACACCTCTTCTTAATCTGCTTATATCTTGCTTATATATACGTGGATTAATACAAGGAAATATGTATAGTATATAGAATTGTATAGCGGATTTCATATATATTTCAGCGTATTTATGTTATATGTTATTTATGCTGTATTTAGCCTATAGGCTGCGGGAGAGTATATTTTACTCCCTTATAGCCTCCTTTAAAAGGTACTTATAGTATATAAGTGCGCTTTAAACATACTAACTAAAGTAAAGTTAAAAACCTTTAAAATAAGGAAAAATTCTTTCTTTATAGCTTAAGAAAACCTATTTTTATAATAAAAAACTTAAGGTTCTTAGGGTTTTATTCTTATATTATAAGGCGTTATACTTACTTTATTATATATAGCTTTTACTATTTTTTTTACCTTTAATAACGCCTTTTTAGCCGCTAATAATACTAAGCTATTACGTTTTTATAATTTACTATTAATAAGTTTTAATACTACCGCTATTAAGCTTACTTAAGCAAGCTATTTTAATACTAACAAGCCTGCTAAAAAGCCTACTTTAATAAGTATACGAGCCGCTTAAGACCCCGCTTATAAGCCTACCTTTTTACTTAAGCCTGCCGCTTATAAGACCGTAATTAACGTAGCCGCCGTCGCTAGCGCTGCCGCTATCGCTAACGCTGCCGTAGTCGCTAACGTTACCGCCGTGGCTAACGCTATAGCTATTGCCTCCACTGCCTTAAACGCTGCCGCCGCCTTTAATAATAAGGGTAACGCCGACCTCGCCGCCTTGCCTTCTGCCCCTATAAGTAATGCTACCCTCGCTAACGAAGCTAATACTACTAAGGCCGCTACTTTACTTATTAAGGCCCTTGCTATTAAGGTCTTAGCTATAGACTAAGCATAATAATAACGTTATAAGCTTACTTAGCGTTATAAGCTTACTATAGCCGATAGACGCTTATAATATAAAACTCTTAGCTTAATTACTTATATATCTATTTTAAATATAGCTATAGCTCTTAGTCCTTTATAAAGGTAAGTTTACTATACTTAATTATATAGTTTTACGCTTACTTATAAGAATTGCGGCTAGCGCCTTATTATTTTATAATAAGCTTTTAATTGGCTTAAAAGTACGATTTATATACTAAAAAAAACTAAACGCTTCTTTATACCTTTATAGCTATAAGAAGCTATTTTTAAGCTTTAAGCTTATAGTAGCGGGACGATATAGCGGGCTTTAGCTTTAATAAGAGCCCGCTACTAGCTATAATAAGTGCGCTTAAAGATAATAACTATAATATAAACTAAGCTATTAAAGTTTGCTATTAAATAGCAGCACCTTATTAAAGTAAACTAAAAACGTTAAATTTAAACTAATAAGACTTAAGTTAATATAGTCCCCCGCTACTACTTTATTACTCTTTTTTTAGGTTTATTACTTTTTTCTTAGCTTATAATTACCTTCTTATATAATTTATATACTATACTAATCTTAGTAAGAGATAACTTAAATAAATTTAGTAAAGTAAGAATTAAAAGTAATAAGTAAATATTTTAAAGCTGCTTTTTAAACTCTTATAAGGGCATATATCTCTTATAAAACTTAAGCTAAAGTAAGATAAACACTAAGTCTTAAAGTATTACTATTTACACTTATATATATCTCTATTTACACTCACACCCTATTTTAAAGATATATACTAACGCTAGCCCGCGCCGCCTATTTATACCGCCCGCGTATAGTAAGTACCCGTACCTTCTAAATGCTCGCTGGCCACGCAGCCTACACGCAGCGCTCTCGGCCACAGCTTAATTCGCTTAAAAAAACGCATCTTTAAAGCTCTCGTGAGATGCGCGTATAACGCGGCCCGTTAATTGATCCGGCGCCCTTCATGCCCTTAACGCCGCCCGAGGGTCTTATGTGTGTGCGGGCGAGGGTCTTATATATGTGCGGGCGAGGGTCTTATGTATGTGCGGGCGAGGGTCTTATATATATGTGGGCGAGGGTCTTTAGTAAGAGCTTTAAAGGTGCAATATGTGTGTGTGGGCGGGCGAGGGCGGGCGAGGGCGAGTGCGTGTGTGGGCTCCGTGTGTAGGCGCGGGCGCGGGCGCGCGAGCATTTAGAAGGTACGGGTACTTGCTATACGCGGGCGGTATAAATAGGCGGCGCGGGCTAGCGTTAGTACGTATCTTTAAAATAAGGCGTAAGTATAAATAGAGATATATATAAGTATAAATAGTAATACTTAAGTCTTATTCTGTATATATTTTGCTTAAGCTTAAAGACTTTTAGATTTATAAGTAAGACTTTAAGGTTTAATAAGATAACGCCTTATTATATATAGTAAAATCTATATAAAAAGATATTTATCTTATACTTTTAAGGGCTAATTTAGTTATATAGCCTCCCCGAAGCTTTAACTTTAACTTAATTAAGTATATATAGTTATAGATAAAACGTGGATTAATAATATATATAAGCATAAGCGGCTTATAGGTAAGGCGCTTAAAGCTGCTATTATTAATACTTAAAATGCTCTTTTTAGCGATCTTTTATAATGTTTAGCGCACTTAATACTATAAAGGCTATAAGCTATAAATAATATAAAGGGCGGATTTATATACTATTAATTAATTTTAATATACCTTTTTTTTACTTACGTTTACCTTATTTTTTATATATTTCTTAGTATCTCTTATCCCCGCCTTATCCTTAGCATTAATAAGCCCCCTTATAAAAGCCTTTATAAAAAAGGGCTAAAAAATTAACCTATAAATAATAGCGGTATAGATTATACGTGTCTTTAAAATAAGGCGTATATATAAATAAAGATATATATATAAGTATAAATAGTAAGACTTAATAAAAATATAAAATTAGCTAAATATAGCTATAAAGTTATATCTTTATTAAGTATATATATTATATAAAATATATAGTATTAATTAAGGCTTTAAATTTATATTATTATTATAAGTAATAATAGCTTTAATCTTAAGCTACCGCTTTAATACCTTTATCTTTAAAGGCTTATAAGTTAAAAAGATAAAGTAATTAAAGTAAAAAGGTTAAATAGTATAAGGAGACAGTCTCGCGATACTACCAATCAAGTAGTAAAGATAGTGGATAGTACGATGGGTTGTAGTATTGCTTGGCTGCCTACTTCATTGTAAGACTGAAGCTTGCAGAAGGGAGAGTCTCCTAGCTTTAGTCGCGGGGGCCTGTCGACTACCTGTCGAGTCGGGACCGAAAGCGGGGCTTCTTGCCCAGCGCATTCCCCGCACTTAGTCAGCCCATGCCATTAGTACCATTCTCACAAATAGTTAGTTATAAAGTTTATATAAGGGCTATAACCTATAAAAAAAAGAAGCTTTAAAAAATAATAATAGTATTTAGCTAGCTAGGAAGAAATATATATACGAGGGGTGGCCTTATATATATGTTGCTCACCCCTATAAATAAGGGCTAGGGCTACGCCTAGGGCTCTCGCAGTGAATTGGGTGTGGGGCCCTGGCGTATGCACTCCTCGTATTTGCAATAGTACCTGCTTCGAGTATAAGCCCTTTGTACTCTGCACAATTTCCGTACCCGTACCTACCTTCTAGGTTGCTAGTGACGCCTCAATTTTCATGCAAAAAACAACGTCGCCAAGCAGCAGCATCACCAACAGCAGCAACAATACAACAGCCACAGCATCACGTCGGCGCCGACAACGCGCCTCAGATCCCGCGCGCGCCTCTTCTAACATCTTCGCGCTCAGCTGCCCCCCCACCACCCCCCCAATGCTCCCTCTGCCTCCATCACACGGAATGCGATGAGCTCGACGCCTCGCCTACGGTCCGGGTATCCGTCAACCCCTGCGACCGCCTCACGACGAAACCCTCCTCAAGAGACGCCCAGTAGCGCCGGCTCCGTCTCCTCCACCGCCGACTCGGCCAAGTCACCGCCCACTCTGCCCCTGGCCCCCGAAAACGCTGCCAGCCGCGCCGCCTTCCGCCAGCCCGTCATCCCCCTCACCTTTCTCGATGCTCCGCAGCAACGTCTCTATGCCTTTGGAGTTTACGCCTTGCTCTGGGCATGGAAGCTCTATGACTGGCTTCAGGTGGTCGAGGACGGTGACTCGTCCTGGTGGCTCTTCCTTAAATGGATATTCATCGACTTTGCCTTTCTCTTTGGCCTTCCCGAGCTCAGGATACCATGGCTCGAGCTCTCCCAGGTCGTTATCACCACTTGCTTCGCCTCTCACCTCGTCCTCAACTACATGCTTATGTTCAACATCCCGGTGAGCTCGCCCTACTTGCACCTTTGCGCTCTGTCCGCTTCGTGGCTGACTTGTCCTCCCTAGCTACCCTGGCAATCATGGCTCCTCGGCCTCGTCAAGGTGCTCTACGATCGAGAACTTTCCATTTCCGAGCAAAACGTAAAGGTCTCAAACATCCTCAACAACCACTCTTTGATCATGGGCAAGCAGATCATCAATATCCTACCCGAGGGCTCGGCCGTCCTCAACCCCGATCATGTCCCCTATTGCCTCAGCTCAAAGTCCAAGGCCAGCGTCGCGCTGCCCATCTACTTCAACGCCACCGTCCCCGCCGAGATTGAGATTGTCCACCTCGACTTTGACACCAGCAAGGAGGAAATCATCAAGGTTTCGAGTCGCGACATCGTCAAAGTCGCTAAGCAGATTCGCGAGCAGAGCGCCGACCCTAACACGGCTGGTTTTCATTGGCAATACCAGGTCAAGAGGCCCGGCGTCTACCGCCTCGGCAAAGTTTTGGACGAGTACAAACTCGAGGTTCAGCGAGCCGCCAAGGACACCTACGTAGTCCCTTGCCCTCGTGCGCGCATCAAGACTGCCGAGTCGCCCCGACGATGCATTCGCGACTTGTCCGACTTGTCCCTGGAGGTGTTCGGCACGCCACCCCTCAGGATCAAGTATCGCCGGACCATTAATGGCAAAAACGATGATTTCCACTTTCAGAGCCTCCAGCCAGATGATCTCACGTCGCCGCTTCTTCAGGCCTCGTCCAACGCCGTTTCCGGCTTCGACAACGACCTCTCCTGGGTGCGCCCCTCCAAGATCATGGTCAGCCTTAACGAGTCCATGACCACCTCGGGAGAGTGGCAGTACTCCGTCGAGGAAGTCCATGATGCGTTTGGCAATGTCGTCGAGTACGCCGAGCCGGGCAGCGAGGTAGAAGCCGCCCCTCCAAAGGGCCTGAGCCAAAAGTTCTTGGTCAAGGAGCGACCCAAGGTCCGCATGCGCGGTTGCGATCTCAGGAACCCCCTCAAGGTTGCCAGGGGCCATGCTGCCCGGCTGCCGGTCAACTTTGGCCTGTCAGGCGATGTGGCCGATACATCGCATCAGCTGACCTGGCAATTCTCGCCCATCGACACCCTAACCAACAGCGGAGACCACGGCGACAATGTCTCGGTCGGACGTCACCTAGCCAAGAACTCTCGCGACGAGCCTCGTGTCTCCGAGCCGGGCCTGTATACGCTCAAGTCGGTGTCGAGTGGCTCTTGCGATGGCGAAGTCGACGAGCCCTCTTCATGCCTGCTCTTGAATCCGCTGGAGCCACGCTTGTCCATCCGGTCCGAGGACATCCCCGACAAGTGTGCGGGCAATTCCATTGGCCTCCGCGTCGACTTGGACCTCGTGGGCACGCCCCCCTTCACTGTCAGATATCAAGTCATCACAGACGACCACGTCGAGGACCAGTCGCACCACGTTTCCGGGCTGCGGTCACAGCTCGAGCTGATCCCCAAGACGGCAGGACGTCATAGATACAGATATGTTTTCAAATCCATCGACGATGCAGTGTACTCCGACCTGCCCCTCGAAACAGATTTGTTTTTGGAGCAGGTGGTCAAGCCCGCCGCCTCCGCCTCGATTGCGAATCCCGACAGGGTCATCAGCACGTGTTTGGATTCCCAGGTCGGAGTGGACGTGGTCCTGTCTGGTGATCCCCCCTTTAACCTCGAGTGGGAAACGGTCCATGACGGTAAGCGCAAGACGGAGCGGGCCGTGGGCATCGAAGACAACCGCTTCAGGATCCAAACTCCTATTTTCACCAAGGGGGGAGAGTATATACTAGCCCTCAGCAGCGTCCAGGATAAGCGTGGCTGCCGAACCTTTCTGCAGGACCAGCTCAAGATCTCGGTTCGCAGGCAACGGCCGCGCGGCGGGTTCGGGTTAGTGGAGCAAAAGGCCAGCATCTTGGCTGTCGAGTCGGACTCGCCACTGCGCCTGCCTCTGCGCCTGCAGGGCGAGGCGCCTTGGACTGTTTCCTACCGAAACCTCAACGACAGCGGCGAGATATTGACCAAGGTCGCCACCAGCGCAAACGATTTCGTTATGGTGAGGTCGCGCGGTGTCTACGAGATTGTGGGCGTCAAGGACAAGCAATGTCCTGGCAACATCGACACGTCGTCGTCGACGTTCCGGGTGGACTGGTTCCCTCGCCCACAAATCTCTCTGGTCGAGACGGACAGCATCACGTCAGCCCCGGGCGAGTTCACCAAGAAGGAGGTGTGCGAGGGCGATATTGATGGATTTGAAGTCAAGCTTCAAGGTGAGGTTTTTCCAGCCCCAGTCCGTGCCGCGCAGCGTTTGGTAACCCTTCGCAGGTTCACCTCCGTACCACGTGCAGTATGAGGTCAAGCACAAACCTCTCCAGGGATCGCACGCCAGTAGCCGAAAGAGCTTTGATGCGGCCCTCCCAAAGGCCGCCATTTCCATGGACACCTCAAAGGCGGGCGATTACAGCTACAAGTTCTTTGGTCTGGCGGACAACCTCTACGACAGCGACAAAAACTTTCATCCGCTGCTTGTCCAGCAGCGTGTCAATTCCAAACCGTCGGCCGCCTTCTCCAAGCCCGGCCAGTCGTTCAAGTACTGCGTGGAGGAGCAGGAGCAGGAGGACAATATCTCCCTGGCACTCACCGGCGTTGCGCCCTTCTTCGTCGAGATCGAGATCAAGCACCAGGTAGGATCTCCGCCCGACACGTATCGCATACCCGCAATCGACTCCAACTCGTACTCAATGTCCATTCCTCGAGAGCACCTTCGCCTCGGGACGCAACAGCTGCGCATCCGGAGGGTCCGGGATGCACGAGGATGCCAGCAAAAATACGACATTGGCGTTCCCTCGATCCAGATCCAACTGTTCGACGCTCCTTCCATCTACCCCCTTGAGTCGAGGGAGGACTTTTGCGTCGGTGAACGTATTGCGTACACCCTCTCTGGGACGCCCCCCTTCGACATCACGTACGAGTTCAACGGCCGCTGGAACGCCAAGTCGCAGACGACCAACTTCCGCCGCATCGCCGAGAAGCCCGGCGAGTTCACCATCACGAGCATCTCGGACAAGGCCAGCGAGTGCCGCGCCGCCATCAACCTGCACAAGGCCATCCACCCCCTACCCAGCGTGCAGATCAGCCGCGGCAAGCAGTCGCGCGTTGACATTCACGAGGGCAACGAGGTGGACATTCTTTTTGAGTTTTGGGGCACTCCGCCCTTCGAGTTTACCTACACAAGGAGCAGCAATGCCAAAAAGAGCCACCGCAGCGTTGTGTTGGAGACGAGGCACGAGATTTCGTTTGAGCACAGCAAGATTGTCAAGGCCAGCCAGGAGGGCACGTACGAGGTGGTGGCTATCAAAGACAAGTTTTGTTCTTTTTCGACACAGCAGGTTGAGAAGGTGGATACACGGTGAGAGGGGTGGCTGCTACGGCTTGAGGAGGACGAGCATTGTGAAGAACAAGGCATAATGTGACGGCCAACACGGGAGGAAGAAATGGCATGCTGGACCGGGTCTCGTACAATTGTTGCATCTATACCATGGCATGGCGTTTATTGTTCATGTGTTTTGACTTTGAATTTCACCCATTGTCCAGGGAATCAATCATAGCATCTGCGGTGAAACATCACATGTCCATTAGCTCACTCAACCACCTCCTCTTTCCACCTCGTCATTCCCAAGCGTCGTCTTCTTCCCCGTCATTCACCTCAATCTTTTTAATCAAGTCCCCCCCGGCGCGCGCAATTTCCAACAGCACAGCCTCGCGGTTGACCCCGACGAGATCGGCCTCGCCGTCTGAGCCCGCGAGCCTGCAAAAGTTGTACGGCAGGCCCGCCCTGAACTTGACACCCTGCTGTTGCTGCTTGGGGACCCAAATGGCGGCGAGGACGGCATCGTCGGCGCTGCCGCGTAAAAAGACGAGCGTGTCCTCGTAGGCGCGCTGCAGCTCGCCGGCCAGTACGTCCACGGGGTGAGCGCGTATGGGCAGGGGCGCCTTCCCCGTGCGGTGGTCGAGGTTCTTGAACCGCGCGGGCTTCCTGGCGCCGGTCTCGGTGGCGGCCTCACGAGCGGCACCCCGGACGCACTTGGTGGAGAGGTAGATGAGAACGTCGTAGTCTCGCAGGGAGGCCTGGAAGAGGGCGAAAGGGTCAACGGTGCACGTTTTGTCGCGGACGAGCTTGCATGCTGCCTTGGCGAGGCGGGTCATTCGCGACGCGATAAGCTTGGAAGGGTCGTTGCGGGTGTAGGCCATGCCCGACTGGTCGTTGCTGGTGGCGACGAACAGGGCCGGCCCGTTCATCTGCGGATCCCGCTTCCTCCACGACTCGAGCTCCTTCAGGATCGAGGACCGGTCCTCGCTGGTGAGCGTCTCGGCCGAGTCGACGACCAGGGGCTCGTCTCTCCAGTCCCACTTGGAAAGGAAGAAGAGCGTGCGCAAGAAACCCGTTGCGGGAGACGACGGCACTTTCCAGGGATACGGCTTGAGGAAGACGTGCAGCACAAAGAGCTCAATCAGCTCGGCACTAAAGTGGCCGCTCAGCTTGTGGCAGTCGAACCAGTGCCTCACGAGCCTTAAGGTCTGTGAAAGCGGATGCAATCTTGTGCAGAATGTAGCCACCGTCTGCGTATGCAAGGGGAGGGTTGTGTATAGCCAGTGAAACCTGGCTAGGCACTCTATAGACTCGTCGCGCTCGCGGTGACCCAGTGCGCGGCTGCTGGCATGCCGCTCTAAGAGAGCTTCCTCCAGGTCGCAGTGTATCCGAACGCGAAAGGCCGCACCAGTATCGTAGATGATGTCGAGATGGACCAAATTTTCGATGCCTACGTCCACGTTCTCACGACCCAGGTACGTGGTTATGCTTTCGTGAGCAGCTGTTAGGCGCTTATCAATGTTGAGCAGGAACTCAATCTTGGCTTCTTGAATGGCGATCAAGTTCTCGGGCCACTTGGCCGATGCCTCAAAATAGATGTTGACATCCATAAGTTCGACAGAGTCTTTGTGGAAGGCTAGCGTGGGGACCTCAACAGAGGAGTACCGGAACATGGGCGAAACGGGAGACAGCTGTCGTATCTGCAGCGGCATCTCCTCCAGGTTGCGAATGTCGCGTTCAAACGTCGTAAAAGCGCGCCTGGCAGCGTCAAAGGCCTCTTTGTCGAGATGCGACAGCTGAATGGTTGAGGAAAAGTCGCTTCCGCGGGGCATCAATTCCTCCTTGATAAGTTTCATATGACGTTTGAGGGCGAAGCGAGCAATCTCCTCTGAGATTTGGCGCGGAAGTCTGCTTGACCACTCGACGCACTCAAGTATACTCCCGTCCTTGAAGCGCCGCAGTTCGGCCTTGTCGCCCCAGAACTGACGGAAGACAGCAGCCTCCTTTGGATCCTCCGCGGGAGGTCCGTACTCCATCTGGCGAGACATGTGTGCCGGGTCAAATATCACGCCGACGACGACCTTTGGGGTCTGGACCGGGGTCTTTACATTGAGCGGCCAAGATACTCCAGGCTCCTGCGTAAAGTGAACGAGCTGAGCGCGTTCGCCGTATGCCGTCGTGAGTATGCGGTGGGCCTCCAAGCTGAATTTGCAAGCCGGGCTTCTCCGGTCGGCAGTGCCAGAGAATCGCGACAAAACATCGGGGCTTTCAATCTCAAAGGTGGCGTCAAACACCTGGGGCATTGAATCCGCCTTCATGATGAACGTAGCATCAAACTTGTCCGTGGACTCGTCAGCAAGCAGGTCAGCCGTCGACTTCGCGTAAAGCTGAAGCAGATGTGTAGACCATGGCGTCATCTTGAATGCGATGTTGAGTTCTCGGATTGGGTCGAATAGAACAGGGCCTGGCTCCCGGAAGGTCTTGGCGTCTGCTGTGGTTGTAGCCAAGGCAAACGCCTTCCTGTTGAAATCCGTTGTCGCGAGAAACTGGATGGCCGCCTTGAAGAGCTCCGTGCTGCTGAGCGATGCCGACAGGGCGGGTTGGCCGTCACTGCCGCCTGTGCCCAGCAGCAGCGCAATCATGATTGCCCACTCAAAGTGACCAAACCCGCCTTGAGAGACTGCGCCTCCGAAGCCGCGTTGCTGCAGCCATATCCTTCCGAGAATGCAGGCATCGGGGAAAGCAGGGCATTCATTGCGTGCGTGCGCGAGGACGCGCAAGTACGGGATGAAAGTCCTTTCCGCATTCAGGGTGGAGTTGTAAAAGGGGGTGGCCAAAGACTTTTCCTTGGTTGCCTCCCCGTTTCGGTTGCACTTGGAGGCCGGAGAGAGTTTGGACCAGGGGAAAAGCTCGTCGGGAGCGCAAGGTATCAGTCTTATGCTATATTTTAGCTCGCCGCGGCTCTTCTTCTTGGCCTTTCCCCCCGCGTTGGGGGCTGTGGCTCGAAGGTGGATGACGAGCAGCGGCAACAAGTGGTTGTCGTGAAGATGGTCAAAGGCCAAGTCGATGGAGTCACCAAGAGCGGGGCGCAAATGGACTGCAATGTAGGCGAGATAGTAGGCTCTTCGGTAAAAATAGCGCATGTCCAGGTAGTCCTTTTCCTGGAACAGCGACTTGGGCATCTGGACAACCATGTCGGCGTCAAGCGCAGGCTGAGTCTTGACCATGGTTCTGGAGACATAGCTCCCGACGACGTTGCATTGCGACGGTTTTTCGTATGAGACTTTGTATGGCGCATCGTCCGAGGGTTTTGGGTCTGGATAGGGAACGACGGCGCCGTGCTTCTTTTCCAATTTGGAGGTGGCCTCGCCGATCTATGCTAGGGTCAGCGGCCGCTCGTGGTCCCTGCTGGGGCGAGACAGAACAAACGGGGACGGGCTCGTGAGGTTCAATTGCGTCGAGTATTTCCTTGATACGAAAGAGGTGGGCATCTATGCCCTTGAGCGCCTTGTCGTAGTTGAGTTTCGCCTCCTTCAAGAGCTGGTCGGTCTGGAGGACAAAAGTGGTGGCCGTCGACACTTGGGCGGCGCTTCGAGACTCGAAGTTGATGAGGCCATGGTGCCGCAAGCCGGCACTTGCATGGTCAATCTTGCGACACTTTGAACTCGATTCCATGATGCTGGTGGCTGGTAGAGCGTCAGTGCCAGGCTTGGCTGGCGCCTTTTGCTTTTCCGCGTCGTCGTCCAACAATAGATAGAAGCTGTTCAGGGAATTTTTTTGGGGGTATTACTATTAAATATTACTATTTGCACTCACACATATCTCTATTTACACTCACGCCCCATTTTAAAGATACGTACCAACGCCAGCCCGCCCCGCCTATTTATACCGCCCGCGCATGGCAAGTACCCGTACCTTCTACAGAGGAGCATTTTAAAAGTCGTGACTGCATAATTTCTACGCTAGTCCAATTTGGGATTGGGCATTCCTAAATAGGCAGGTGGCGGCCCGATTAGGACTAGCGTGCACAGCCACATAGTCAAGACTTTTAAAATGCTCCTCTATAAATGTTATAAATACGAGGAGTGTATACGCTAAGGCCCTACACTTAATTTACTGCGAGAGCCTTAAGCGTAGCCCTAGCCCTTATTTATACGGATTAGCTATATATATATAAAGGCACCCCTCGTATATATATTTCTTCTTAGCTAGCTAGATACTATTATTTTTTTTAAAGCTCCCTTTTTCTATAAGTTATAGCCTTCGCGTAGACTTTATAATTAACTTAACCTTTTTACTTTAATTACTTTAACCCTTTAACCCGTAGGCCCTTAAAGACTAAAGCACTAAAGCGGTAGCTTAAGATTAAAGCTATCGCTACTAATAATAATAATATAAATTAATAGCCTTAACTAGTACTATATATACTATACGATATATATGCTTAATAAAGACACGACTTTATATTTCTATTTAGCTAACTTTATATTTATACTACTTATAGTTAAAGATTTACTATATTAATAGCTTAGTATAAGAAGATAGTTACTATTAGTAGATTTATAACCTTTCTTAACTTTAAATATATAATAGTATAAGTAGCTTTAAAATAAAAGTATAAAGCTAGTATAAATAAGCTTTAAGGTAAGGAAAGTTATAATTTATAGATAATAAAGCTTATAGTTACTTTTAGCGTAAAAGACCTTAAAGGCTTCCTTAATAATATTAAGGTAATACTTTTAGCGGGTATACTTAAGTTTAAGGTTTAAAAAAAAAAAAGCGGCGAAGTATAGTATTATTATAAGTATTATACTTAAAATAAAGGATCTTTTTATAGAAAATCGGTAAAAAGCCTATATAATTATAAAAGAGATTATAAACTTAATTAAAAAGTCTTTTATAAAGGTCCTTAAAGTTATATTTTATATTACCTTTATAAAATTTATAAATATAAATAAAAAGAAGTTTAATAGTATAAAAAAGTTTATAAAGAAGCTATATTAATACTAAGATTAACTTATTATAGTAAAGAAAGGTTTTTTAAAATAGCTTTTTATTATTATAGCTTTTTAAAGTATTTAAAAGTATCGCCTTAATTAGTTTAATAATTAAGCTTAAAACTAATAATATAGGAACTATATTTAAAAGGATAAGATATATAAATAGCTTATAAGAGTAGCTAAAGCTAAAAAGTTAAAGGTTTTAGCTAATACTACTTTAAGTAAGAATAAAGGCCTTAATAATAATAGTAAAAGCAATATTAAGAGCTTAAAAAGAGGCAATAACCTTAATAAGAATAATAGCTTAAGTAAACTTAGTAAGAAATATAATACTTTTAAGGAGACTATAGTCTTAAAGTATAGTTATTATATTAAGCTAAGGAAAGTTATATATAAAAAGCCAGACTATTAAACTTAGTACCTTAATAAAGCCTTTAAGTTTAAAAAGACATTTTAAGCGACTAAAACTATAAGTAATAATAAAAGAACTAAGACGGGCAATATATCTATTATAATAGCAAGTAGCGAGTTTAACGGCTGCTTTTTAAGCGGCGTAGTTATAGATAAATATAAGCCTATTTAAGACAAAGCCGTTATAGACTTTAAATATACTACTTACTACTTTAACGACTTTAAATAGTTTATAGATATAAAAGCTATTAATTCTTTCTTAATAATATTATTAAATAGTAGCTTACTATAAGTAAAAGCTATAAGCATAATTATTATTAATAGTATTATATTAAAGCTATTAAATGTTAACTATATATTAATATTGCCAGCTAACCTTATTAGCAATTAGTGCTTTAAAAAAAGGGCATTAAATTAAACAATATTAAGAAACAGCTATTTTATATGCTATTTAAAACTAAGGCTTATAATATCGCTTAAAGGATATATATTATAACGATTTTAAATATAAGACTAAAAGGTATATATATAACCCTTAGCTTTATATCCTTACTATATTCTTAGCAATATATAAACTATAAGATAATATATCGCCGCCTTAGCTACGCGGGCTTAAAGAGGGTCCTTAAAGTATATAATAAAGCTAATATTAAGATTAATAAGGAAGAAGCTAAGAGATTTTATTATAAGGTATATTACTTAAAGAAAGCGGATACGATAATTAGCTATAACCTAAGTATAGTAGCTTAAGCGTTTTTTACGTATATATATTAAGACTTTTTATAATATTAGCTTATAAGCTGTAAAGGTTTAAGGTTTTTTACCCTAAACCCTATTTACTTTTATAATATTATAGCTAACTAGTTAGCCGTAAGCTAGTTTAAGGTATTTAAAGCTTTTTTATCCTCTTATAAGCTTTATAGATAGTAGTTTTATTTTAAAGATTAAAGTACCTAAACCTTATACTAAAGAATTAGCTAAGCTATAAGAGTTTATTATCTCTTTTAAAGTTTATTTTTAGTTTTATCTTACTATAATAAATTAAGAAGTAATAAAAGTTATATTTATATTTAGTTGCTTATAAGGCTTAATAGCAATATAGTTTAAACTAATTCTTAAGGATTATATAAATAATAGTCTTAAAGGTAAGAATTCTAAGATAAAGAATATTTTTAAAAGTTTTAATAACTTTAAAGAAGCTCTACGAAAAACGTTCGGAATTATAAATAAGCAACGATTAGCAAAGCATAAATTAAGAAGCCTTAAGTAGGTTATATCTTTATTAGCTTACGTAGCTCGATTCCGAAAAATAACTTCTAAGCTAAAATAAGAAAACAATACCTTTATAGCGACTTTCTTTAAAGGTCTTAAAGAAGAAGTTAAAGACGAAATCTACCGCTTAAATAGGCTAAAAACGCTATTAAACTATATTAGTCTAGCGGTTTAAATAGATAATAAGCAGTATAAACGCCGGTAGTAGAAAAAGCACTATTTAACTCCTAGCGGGGTTATAAAGAAAAACAATAAAAAGCGATAGCGCGACCTAAGTAACGCAATAAACCTAAATACTTTTAAAGCGAGCTTACTAAAGCCCGCTAAAAAAGCTATTTAATACTTTAACTATATAAAAAAAGGCTATATTATAAGAGATTATATTAAAAAGAGGAATTCTTTTAAGGGAAAAAATATATTTCTTTATAAAAATAATGCCCTTTTAGCTTATAATTCGTAATATACTTTACTATTACTTTTAATTAAGGATACTAAAAAAATCGATACTTAGCTTATTATATTAACCTTTAGTCTATTTAAGACTAGTTTGCTTATAAAGGGTCTTTATAAAGAAGAACTTAATAAAATAATAAAGATAAAAGCCGAAAGCTTAAACGATTAATAAAGGAATGCTTTTAAGACTAAAAAGAATTATAAGTATAGAACTTTCTTATAAACTATTTATAAAGATAATAAAAACACTCCTTATTTTAATATAAACATTATATCTTTAAAAATAGAAGATAATAGTAGCTATAATACTAAAGACTATAAATTTAATAAAATAGATAAAGAGCCCTTTTTTAAGAAAAAAGATAGTAATAAGCCTTATACTTCTTTTATAAAATATCTTAATATAGTTATTACTATTAAGGATAGGGCGTATAAGTAATTATCTTAAACGAAATACTATAAAGACAACTACCTTATATATCTCTCGGATAAGTAAGGAAGCGGATAGTTTCTTAAACTAAGGAAGACTTTTAATAAACCTACTATAACGACTAAGGAACTTACTACCGATATTAAGGTTTTTATAAAAAACCTTAAGGAGGATATCGAAGCCGATAAAGAGGAACTTATATAAGAAAATACTAATAACTAAATTAAAATTAAATAACTTTTACTCTTTAAGTAATATAACGAAACGATTATTTAAAACCTTTAAGATAGTAACTTAGCTTTAACGAATAAGATAATTAAGCTAAAAGAAGATTATATATCTCTTTTTATATATATTACTAATTTAATTAAAGATAAAAACGATCTTAAGAAAAAGAACAACGAGCTAGCTAATAAGCTTAAAAAAGATACGGAATCCCTTAACCTAGCTATGAAAAATACGTTTAGACAATATAGTAAGTATTTTAAGATAAATTATAATCCTCGTAATAAGAATTATAATTTAAATATACTTTTAAAAGTAAAGAGAATTTTAAAAGAAATGCTTAAAAGTTAGCGAAAAGCTAAGTAAGAAGAAATTAACGGCTAAAAGCAATAAAAGAAAATCGATTATAATAAAGGTATTAATATTATTAGTAAAGCAGTTAAGAACTATAAAGCTAGTAAAGATTTAGTTTTCAAAGCTATTAAGAAGCTTAGTAACTTAGATAAACTAATTCCGCAAAAAGAGTTAGGATTTACTAAGAAGTCGGTTAATAAAGCAAAAAACTAATAAGCTTAAGAATAATAAGGCTATTTCTTAGTAAAAAGAACTTACTTACGTTTAATAATAATTCTTAAAGTATAAAAATAACCCTTTTATTAAAATTAAGAGGATATCGCCTAGACGTATTAGTAGATTATCGTGCGATAAGTAGCTATATTTCCCTTATAATAGTAAATCGTTTAGAACTACGTTATAAAAAAAAGGATAAGCCTTATATACTTCTTTCTATAAAAGAATTACCCTTTAAGTATAATAATAGCAAGATTATACTAAAAACTAATTCTCTTAAGTATATAATCGGGACTAATAACTTTAAAAATTCCTTTAACGTCTTAGCTATTAGCTATAATGTTATATTAAGACTACTTTTTTTATAAAAAATATAATCTTATAATAGATTAAGATAAAGACCTTTTAAGGTTTAAAGATAAAACCGTAAATATTCCTCTTTATAGTTTAATAGAGGACGACCTTAAAACGAAACCCTCGAATAATTTAAATATAGTAATACTTAATAATAACTATATAAAGAATAGTAATAATAAGAATAATAAAGCTTCCTATATAGATATAAACATTAAATTAATAGATATCGTAATAAAGAACGATAAAACGACTAATATAACTAAAGATAATATAACTACAATTAGTATAATATAAGCAAAACTAATGCTAAACCTTAATAAAGATACTAAAAGCCTTAAAGATAATTATAAAGCTACTTATAATTTATTACAAGAAAATCTATTAAATACCTTAAAGGATATTAAGTAGCAATACCTTAAGTAAAAAGATAAGATTAAGAAAAAACGGAATAAGAGAAAGATTAAAAATAAGATATATAAGAATAGCTTATAGTGTTTAAAAGGTACTATTAATTTAAAACACCTTAAAGAGCGAATATAGTATATAAGACGTTTAAAAGGTACTATTAACTAAAAATACCCTAAGAATCGTTATCTAAAAATACCTAGAAATATGCTAAAAAGATATTTTAATATATTTACGCCACTACTTAAAGATAGGCTACCGCTATAAGGTAGTTAGGATTATAAAATTAAGTTAAAAGAAGGCTTAAAGCCTAGATTTTATAAGATATATAACTTAAATAAGAAGTATTTAAAGTTATAAAAAGAAGATATCGATAAAAACTAATAAAAAGGTAATATTAAGAAGTCTAAATTAAAATATAGAGCTCCTATACTATTTACTTTAAAAATAGTAAAGATAAAAAAAACCTCGACTTTATATTAATTTTAAAGAGATTAATAACAATATAATAAAAGACCGGACTTTATTACCTCTTATTAGCAAAATAAGAGATAGATTAGCTAATAAGTATAAGGGAGTAAAATATACTCTCCCGCAGCCTATAGGCTAAATACAGCATACATAACACATAACATAAATACGTTAAAATATACATTAAATCCGCTATACAATTCTACATACTATATATATTTCCTTATATTATTCCACCTACATATAAGCAAGATATAAGCAGATTAGGAAGAGGTGTAAGTAGAGACTATATATATAATCCGTGCTAAGTCGCTACGCCACCTCGTATTCCTTACGGGATTAATCCCTAGGCTTATAAATATAATATTAACCTAATAATAGCTATTAGCCTACTATGTATAACTACGCTAGATAAGGGGCTCTTTTCTAAATCACTTAAGTTACTTACAGCTTAGGAATTGTCTATATAAGGAAGCCTTAGTCCCCCCTTTACTTTAGATAGATTATTAACCTTATATATATATATCTTACCTATTTCTTTATCTTTTCGCATACTCTTTATATCTCTATAATCCCCTTACTCGTAGCTATAAGCTTGCTCTCTTCTATACCTATTTGCTCTTTAATTAGTTATAAGCCCGGCTTCCCTTTAAGCCGGACTTACCCCCGACCCCTACTAACGCTTTTCCGACTTTTACGTAATCGGCAAAATCTAGCAAAGTTCTTTCCCACCTTCCACGTAGTCGCGCTTACTAAGCGTATTTTCTCCGGAATTCTCCCGATCTTTTATCGGACTCGGTTCTTTGCTTTTCCCCTCTCCTCCTCTTTCCTATACCTTATGTCTTTATAACTATATCTTTAGGACTATATTAAATATAAAAAATCTTATAAAACTCTTTCCCTTTATAAAGATAAACGCACCTTTTAATATACATTTCCCTATATTTTTCAAACCCCTCCTATTATATTCTTTTACTAATATTCTTTCGATTAATGTTCCTTACCTCCTCTCTTTTTAATTAACTTTTATACCGAAATACCTCTCGAAAAAATCTATAAAACATATAGCTACGAAGAACGACTACTAATTAAGTAAGCTAAAAGGCTCTTTAAGTTATTCCTCTTAGTTACTCCGAATAGAATTCGTTTTTATCCGGGAGAAAGCCGCCGGAGCCGTCTCTTAAGATCTATATGCTAAATTAGCGGAAATCCTTGCCCTTATACGTCTTATAGTTAAGGATAGTCCTCTTTCTTAGATAAAACACTATATAACTATAAAGTTAGCTTAAGAAGCTTTAAAAACCCTTTATAACCTAGTGAATTTCACCTCGAATTTTCTTTTTATAAATGAACTATTTAATATAACCCTTAAAACCTATACTTCGATCGAGATATATCTAAATAAGATAAAAGAGCTTTTCGATAAGCTAAATATATAAGAAATAAAAATCCCCGAGGTAGTAATTATTACCTGGATTTTAGAATGCTTAAATAGCTCCTATTCTAGCTTTATAATTAATATTTCTTAAGCTCTTCGAAATAACGCTTAAGCCTATACTTTAAAATCACTTTCTTCCTCTTTAATCGACGAGTTTAAAAGGATTAAAGCTCTAAAAGGTCTCTTTTTTAATTAACTACTCTTTTTATATAGTAAAAAACCCGCCTTTTATAAGAATTATAAGAAAAAGGCTATGCTATAAAAGACTGTTTTTAGCTTAAGGAAAATAAAGATAAGGCAAAGGCAGTAGGTTTTAAACCTAAAGCTTTTTCTTTTTCCTCCTTTTTTTATAAAAGGCCCCTTCCGATTAAACCTTCTCGGGACTATGCGAATAGGAATAATAGGCGTTCTACGCCTATACCCTCCTTAAGAGAGTCTTCTTAAGAGAGAGTTTTGGTTATTAGAAAATTAGTAGTTAAAGACCGAAAAAACGGACGGGTTTCCTCCTTTAGAAAGTCCTCTCCCTTTAAAGAAGTACTTTATATTTCTAATTCCTTAGCTTAGGTAAATAAACCTCCCCTTCCCTCTATACTTACTTCTATACCCTTTATACCCTCGATACCCTCGATACTCTTTATACCCTCGATACCCTCTATACTCTCTATACCCTTAATACCCTTTATGCCTTTAATACCTTCTATGCCCTCTATACCCTCTATGCCCTCTACCCTCTTTATATCTACTATACCTCTTTTATATATACCTCTTTTATATACTTCTTTAAAAGAGAAAAGGAAAGCTAATATAAGAAATATTATAGGACCTTTAAAGCCTCTTCTTTCCTCTATTTCTTAGGTTGTTTTTAGGGTGGATAAAAATACTATAAAAACAAAAAAAAGGAATATGTATAACTTTATCTTTAATATAGAGGGCTTTTAGGCATATAGTATATAATAAATCACTCTACTCTTCTTATAAAGATATATATATAACTATTACCTAGGGAAAAGCGTTTTCTATTATAGTTAAAGGCGCAGGGAATTTATATTTTAAATTTTCTAATAGTAATATACGCTATATATTAAAGAACTGCCTTTATATACTATAAATTAGTGTTAATATAATAAGCTAATTATCTCTTTCTAATACCTCTGCTTTAATAAGTAAAGATAATATCACTCTCCTAAGTAAATAGGCAAATATACTTATATAAGGCTTTATTAATAACGGCTTTTATTATATCCTTATAGTTATAAAGACTCGCTTTTAAATTAACAATAAAATATATAATATAAAAAGCTCTATAAACAATATACTTATAGATAATATATCTATAAACAATATAATATCTATAAACAATATACCTATAGACAATATATCTATAAACAATATATCTATAAACAATATAATATCTATAAACAATATACCTATAGACAATATATCTATAAACAATATATCTATAAACAATATAATATCTATAAACAATATACCTATAGATAATAAACCTATAGACAATACCTTTATAAATAAAGATAAAAAGTCTATAGATAAAAAGAAGACTATAGATATACTTCTTTAGCATAAAAGACTAGGACATATAAATTATAAATTACTCTATAGATACTTAAGAAAAAGGTATTTTAATATAAATATAAACAAAGCTAATATAATAAAGATAAAGCAATGCGAAGCTTGTATAAAAGCTAAACAAATAGATAAAAAGAAAAAGACTCCTTTAAAAAGGAAATATCTCTTTTTAGATAAAATATATACTAATATTTAGGGCCTTGAAAAAACCCCTACTTATAATAAATATACATACTTTATACCCTTTTTAGATACTCTAACTAGATATCTAAGAATATACCTAATAAAGAGTAAGGCAGAATGTCTGCCTAAATTCTTAGAATATAAATAGGAATTAGAAAATAATATAAATAAGACTACTATAAAAGAGGTTTTCTCTGATAATGCAAGAGAATTTATATATAATATAAAACCATACTGCCTAAAAAACGGCCTTATATATAATATATGTCCTGTATATACCCCTTATTCTAACGGCAAAATAGAAAGAATAAATAGAACTATACTTAATAAAGTCCGGGCTGTGCTTTTTACCTCGAACCTACTAAAATACCTATAGGGTGAAGCTGTTTTAGCAGCTACATATATATATAATAAGTCCCCGCACTCTACTATAGGTTTTATATCCCCTATAAAAAAGAAGAATAATATAGCTTTAAGTCTAAAAGACTTAGATAAAATAAAGGTATTCGGAAGCACTATATTTTATAAGAATAAAACTCCTAATAATAAACTGGAGCTTAGAGCTTATAAAGGGGTAATAATAAGCTATGAAGATACCGCT